>BHFT01042137.1:0-13171 GCA_004320025.1 Laticauda laticaudata
TGTATGGAACTTGGTAGGTTCCAAGTCCCTCGTTCTGATTGGCCAAAAAGGCCACTTACGGATTGGTTCACTAAGAAGCCGCCAAATGGCGGGAAGAGTTAAACAATTGTCATTGGCCACAAGCCGGCAGGCAAGCCGCTATATAAAGGGCTGCCGCAGCTTTGGCTATGTTCCGTATCTTTGCCTTGTGAGTTGAAATAAAGAGTTGTTGTTTGGAACCCGGTCTCACGCGCTTCTTTCTGGACGGAACACCCATATAAACTGTCTTGTCTCTAGAGGAAGGCCAAGATAGAACAAATAAAATAATATTTTAAATGTGAGCTTGCCTATAGATGACAGCTAAGAGACAAGCAGTAAATATTCAGGCATTGTCTGTTGTTTTAAGGGTTATAAATTATATTTTGGTGATGTTATTAAAAAACCTCCAGTCTTATATATATACAAAAATTTGAAATCCATAAATTATCTGCTTAAAAGTGGAAAAACTCCATTTTGGTTTGCTAACTGGATATCGTTTTTAGATATGAATGTGCTGATGTTTTAATGCACATGTTCACAACACTACTTCTCAGGATTCAAAGAAGTCCAAAAATAAATGACCTTCCTCACATCTATATTACCATCATCTTACCTCCCTAAATTAAAGATATTTCTGGACTTATAACATGAGCTCATTTCTTTGATATTTTTTCCTCTTTAAAAACTATTTTTTAAGAATGACAGCACATTTATTCGCCATTAGAGTTATTTCTGAGACTCCATTGTTTCAACTGAAGGCAGTATGTTGTAGGTCACTATCTTATTTCAGTTCTATCAAACATTTGTCAACCCTTCTTCCTTTTAAATCTCAGCAAGCTTGTGCCCCTTTATAGTGCACATTTATTAGACCCTGCTGAGAAATGGGTGGCTGGATGAATGCTCCTTTTGTATATGTATGTATTGAAATAGATGGCATTCGGCAAGTGAAAAGAAGGATCATTTTGCCTGAACAAGTTATAGCTCATTCTATTAATCTGTGGGCTATTTTAATCTACCTAATCAGCATTTCTTTTGTGTTGCTTTCTCATTGACTTTTATGATGACGTCTTTGATATATCCAGGTGAGAGGGTTGTTTTTGTATGCTAGTTTTGATTTATGACCTATAATTATTTTTTATGTCTCTTCATGAATTTGTTTCCATAAGAACATGAGGAATATTCTGTTACTTCTGCAGTGGAGTAAAAGAGAAAGGCAATTAAACTTTTCCTACATTTTAGACACATTTGTGTGTATGTGAATATGTATTGTTCAATATTAATATATAGTAATTAAGTTAAATTGTTTTTGTTTTGAGAAGGTATATCTACAAAGCCAGGAAGAGGAGAAATCATATTTTGTTTGGGAGAGATTAAATGTAAAGCTTCTTGAAATTCTGCTAAACCTTATTCCAAAATTCTGGATGTCATAAATCACCTAAAGTAATTTAAGAGAAAATGTACATATACACACATACACAAGCATTCTTTTTCTCCAAATACATTTGTGGAATTTTTGCTTTTGGGACATTTCAAGTTATTATTTTTTGTCTATTTGTTAGAAACCACCATAATTTCAACTGTCATATTGACAGTGCTGAATCATGTTTTCAGATAATGAATGTTAGCATCATTTTTTTTTAAAAAATGACAACTGTATATTGCCTCCCACATTGCCCAGAATTAAGGCTGGATTAGATTTTTACATTCCATTATATTAGTTCAAAAAGTTGGCATTAGAGTGTGGGAAAATCTGATCTAAGTTCAGCTGAGCACACAGCAGGTTATAGTGGGTGGCTTCTCACTACAGTCTTACAGTCTGCTCTATCCTTCCTCCTCTTGGTTTTCCAAAAAAGAATATTAGAAACATTCCACTTTGTTTATAGATTGACTACAGTTCCTTAGAATGTGTGACCTTGGTACACAAGGTTTGTTTAAGAAAACCAGCATTGGAAACTTTGATTCTGGAGTGTTCTATCAAACAGTTTGGACAAGCTACAATTCTCAAATTCAAACATTATTGGGAACTGTAGTTAGTACAAAACAAGAAGCAGGTGATTCCAGTTTTCATTACTAATGTACTAAAGAGACAAATCAAAGCAATTTTCTTGATTTGAATCAAGTGATTGCTTTTCACATTTCTAGCTTAACATTGCTCAGCTTCTCTACACTGTTGAAGGAGAACTAAAACTGTTACTTTCCACAATTTTGTTTTTAATACAGGGAGAAAGTATTCTTGTTTTGATCTGTGGTTGTTAGCTTTTTTTAAATTAGTAGCACAACATCAGGCAAGCAAAAAACAATTGTGTATTGGTAACCCTCGACTTATGGCCACAAAGGAACCTAAAATTTCTGTTGCTGAGTGAGATAGCTATTAAGGGAATTTTGCCTCATTTTACAACCTTCCTAGCCACAGTTAATAAGAGAATCTCTGCAGTTGCTAAGTTAATTAAAAAAAAGTTGTTAAGTCAATTTGATTCCCCGTTGACTTTGCTTATCAGAAAGTTGCAAAAGGAAATCATATGACATCGGGACACTGCAACCGTCATAAGTACATGCCAGTTGCCAAACATCTGAACTTTGATCACATGACCATGGGGATGCTACAATGGTGATAAGTATGAAAAATGGTCATGTCACTTTTTTCAGTGCTATATAACTTTAAATAGTCACTAAACGGTTGATTGTAAGCTGAGGCCTACCTATAGTTTAGCCTATTGATAATGTGCTTATCATAAAAGATGACCAAAACCATTGATATAAATCTAAATTATAGTATCTCCTGATAACTGCCATGGGTTTAGGTTTCTTCCCTACATATTTGATGGTACATTCGGGGTAATACTATACAAAGGAGCTCAAATATGCTTTTTTAAAATAATGTTAGATGCCATAAAAGGAATGATTAACTTAAATCTAGGAGAGCAGCATGAAATGGAAATATCCATGAAGGGACATCTGCAGGAACTATGTTGGAGCCTCACTGAGATGCTACAAGAACAATGGTTTTCTAGAATGTGTTGTTAAGGAGGTCCATGACAAGAATATCCATGTGACATCCATTATATGTTATTTATTTGTTTGGTTATCACATGATTATGCCAGCCATCTCATCAAATGGGCATTTTATAACCATGGGAGAAAAAGGAGACCTTAGAAAGCCCCCTGAGATCAAAAGCATTGCATTTTCAGGCTTTATGTAGCTGCTGTGTATATTCATGCTCTTTTAGCATGGTGCTGTTTGTGGGTATGTATGTCCTCAAGCATAATTCTTCCTCCTTTCATTTGTAATAGGCTTTTAAAAGAAAGAAAGAAAACCTTTGCTGAGAACTGATTCCCATGGCTGATTGGAAAAAGCAGAGATGTGTCAATAGGTTATCAAGGGTATAATGTTGCACTTCATATGAATCCTACTATTGTGTTCATTTTTAAACAAGTCTTTAGGATATCCTCATTTTAGGGTTAAATGTACACATATAATGTATATCTAGGTCTATAGGTGTAATTAAAAATCTGGAATAATTATTCAATGCTTTCTTTGAAAAGAATCTGTACTTTTACGGAGATAGGCAAATCTAAAAGGGACCTGGAAGAATCTGTACTTTTATGGAGATAGGCAAATCTAAAAGGGACCTGGAAGATTTTAACTATTTTACTTGACCTTATTGATAAACAAAGCCCAGCTGTATGTTTTATAAACTTTCTGTCAATGTAAAGAACAGATAATTGAGCCCTTGCAATTAATCTGAAAAAGAATCTAAAATCAAGGATGGGAACAAACAATAATCAATATAGATAGGTTACTAATTTAATTTTAAATATTTGTCTCTTTTTATTAATGAAGTAGAATTTAGGATGTCTTGTATTTTAAAATGGAGTAACTCTTTTTAAAAGGAATTTAGAAAGAAAGTAATATGGACATCACATTTACTAATTTTAATACTTGAGGGCATAGTCTGATTGATCTTTTTCAATTCTAATAAAAATGGAAAGCTTTTCCATAAGTCAGAATGTAACTGTAAACAACTGAAGAGTCTTGGAAAAATGCCTTGTGGGTATTAAAGGTGACAGAGATCTCTTGACCTAAGAGAAAGGGTTGATAGGTTGAGAGAAGTTTCCCATCTCACTCTGGAAAATGCCACCATCTACATGCCAATGCTAAGAGTAAATTACAGTAGCAGACAAAAAAAATGACATGATATTAATTTGACTGGAGCCGGAGGGAACAATAAATGTAAGGAGGCTTGAGACCTAAGTATAGGTTACATTTTCAGTGCAGGAATCTTATTAGAACTATTGCTCTTCTCAGAGTTACCAATATAAAATATTTTCTATTTGGATTAAAAAACTGAACATGAATGATTCAAAACATATTCCCATTATCTGTATTTCTAAATCTTACTCGTTGACAAAAACTATTTTTCCAAGATGAATTGTTAGTAATCTACTTTTCATTCCATGATAATGCAATTCTCTATTTTTAAAGCTCGTAATTCATTGATCATGATTCTGAGACCAAGAAATGATAAAAAGGAAGGGTCAAGTCTTCATCAAATAAAAGGGAAAGCCTAGGTTATCGATAAGATTGTCCGGGAACCAAAACCTATGAAAACATCTGTGGTAGTCAAGATCAGAAATCAAATTAGGAGACAGAATTGATGAGTACTATAAGATGGGAATCTTTTTTTTTAAGATGGATTGCAATATAAGTTGCAATATCCTCTCTTAGGCTGATGAAATCATTTCTGGAATAATCCAAACATTGGGTTCCAAATCTGCTCAGAAATAAATAGGTGTCTCTAGTCTAGTACAAGGACAGAGACTTTGGAACAAACAGGATCATGATCTTAGGAATACATCATTTAATATGTCAGCCAATTTAAATTTGTCACCTGTTTTATGACATATCTTTTTAATAAATCTGTAAATATTTAATTATTTTCCCAAAAACATTGTTTTAAACATTTAATAATAGAAGACATGCTTATCTAAGAGTAATAAATTAATTTAACCCAAAGATTTGGAAGGGGATAAGCTATATCATCTCTGCATTTTAAAACTTTTATAATTTAATTAATGCAATCTGAAAATAGTTTTAAATAAGTCTATTGATTTTGATTTTTGTTACACTAGACTGCAGCAATATTTATTCTTCTTTTGGTGATGAAGTTTTTTGACTTGCTATTGTAATGATTTATATAAACAGTAAAGCAAAACTAAGGCTGATGCTATAAATTTGTTGTGTATTCATTTATTCATTCATTCATTCATTGAAACAATAAGTATACTTATGTCATATGCCACTTTGAAAACTTCTTAAAGAAACATTCTCATATTTGTTTCTTTTATGAGTAATGCCATTCTAGTCTCTCTCTTCTATCTTAATATTTTCTTTGACAAACCAATCTTACTTGCTTTGTAACAACAAAGTAGCCTTGTAAAGAATCATGTAAAACCATTACACATATTTATGTCACTTGAGATTTCTTCAGTAGTGCTGATGCTTCCCATCATTTTGTTCTATACTTCTTCAGATATTGGCCAAGAACCCAGTTTTAGTAACCTGAGATAAGTTAAAACTCATTACATTCTTGGCCTTGCAATTTATGTAGTGTCCCTGTCTCTTTGCAAATTGAAAGCATATGTCAAGAGATGCTTACCTGAACAATAATCTTAACTTTGTATATGTGTCTGTGTATATTTGTGTCTCCATAACTTATTTTATAGCGGTTAGTAGATATACATTCCTGATTTAAGCCACTTATCTAGAGATAAGTTGCTTACTAGAAAAATAATCAGTTACCCTAGTCAGAATGTGTCCAAATAAAGCAAACTATGTTTCACTGTATGACTGTAGAAGTTCAATTCAAGGATGGGCAAGAAGAAATAGTTCAAAGTTTCAGGACATCAACTGTGTACAAATCACACGGTGGATATTTACAGTGCATTGACAAAAGTTTCAAGGATTCGTAGCAAGCTGTTTTAAATCTGCTGAATTAGGAATCTTTTCCCCAAATGATGATTGATAAACCAGTGAGACCAACTTGACCCTGCCAGCTCTTAGCATCAGGTTTGTACTGTTTCACTGGCCTTGAAACCAGAGAAATTTAACTCATGGAGAAGGAGATATTGATGCTCACAGGTTATTGTATCCAATGTCTTTAGCTTGTGGAAAAGTTTCCTCTCCTCTCCATTTGTTTCCTGTCAGACAACTATGATTGCCCCGATCTCCTGCAGAGGAGTTCTGGTCCTGCAGAAGCATTAGCATCAATCATAAGTGAGGTCTTAGAGCAATGCTGGCACTACATCATTTTTGTATCCAGATATCAATTTTCCTCTTTAGTGAATGAAGAAATGTGCAGCAGCAATAAAGAAAAATGCCAGAGATGGATGATCACTTTAGTGACAACAGCAAAGGTTTCATTTCATAGTAGGTGGGAGAGGGCAATGGTATATCACACCTGTTCATTACCGAGCATCTGGATAAATAATATAAAATGACTGATGAAATGACTTGATTCCCCCTTGGATCAAAATAATGAACATAGGAAAGCTCAACAAAGTGAAAAATAAATGAATTGAGTACTACGTTAATATTATAGGCTTCAATTGATTGATTTGAAATTTACTGGATTAGAATCATGAAAAAGATCATTATTATTATTTTATTATTTAGGACACGGAAAACAACGAAGAAACAGTATTGCTTTCATCGTTAGACAAGATGTAGCAAAAGTAGCACAATGTAATCAATAACTGAATAATGTCAACTAATGGACAATCTTAACATTGTCCAGGTTTATGCTCCAAACACTGATGCATAGGAAGAAGATTTTAACAATTTTTATGGTCAAGAGTTATCTAAAATCTAGAAAACATGTAATAAAATGCTTCTTTGTGTTTTGAACTTGAAATGTCAATGTTGGAAATTCTAAGGAAAATGTAATTGGAATGTATGTCCTAGAAAACTGATGTAAAGTAGAAAAACAGATTATTATTTTATCCTAATCCAGTTATTTCTTCATAGATGACTGTCTTCAAATAATGAACACAGAGCTTGTATACATGGACATCACAAGAGTGAGCATATAGAAATTAAATTATATTATTGGTATAAACAGATGGAAGAGCTTAATTAAATAACAAAGAAGTGATCATGGGCTGATCAAGGAAAAGATGATGATCTGCTTATAAATATGAAAAGAGTCTGTCAAAGACTAGAAACAGAACAAAGTAAATTGGATAATTATAAATGATGGTGGAAATTGCCAAGAAAAGAAGAAAAGCCAAAGTCAAAAAAGACACAAATATTTCAGAAATTTCAAGGAGCAGTTAGAAAGATAAGAAATAAGTACTGCAGCAACATTAAAATTGGAAAGGGGCACAAAGAATTATATTCCAAAAGTTCTATTCAAAAGAAGGTTTCAACCTCAAATTGACATGCTAAAGGATGTCAAAGGGCAGATTATAAATGAAAAACGATGAAAAAAATTAGTCAAGGTATTCCATATTTATAAACACCTCTGGGGTAAAAAGATGAAATCAGAAGCCATTACCAAGTTGAAAACCTACAGGAATTGATGGAATAGCTATAGAAGAAGAGCTAGTAAAGTTTCTAACCAAATTATTAGCAAATCTGGAGAATAATCCAGTGGTCAACATATTTGTACCAAAGAAAGGAGAGAGAAGACACATGTTTGCTCAGTTCCCTCAAGCTGGTGAAATGATGCTTAGATTCATCTAATGTATATTAGCCCTGTATGAAAAGAGAGATGTCAGTTGATCAGACTAATTTTAGAACAGGCTGAGGAACAAGAGATGTAGTTAGATATTGATAATTGAATTTGGATAAGCAAGAACAGCCCAATAAGTGAAGGTGTGTTTCATTGACTATAGAAAAGCTTTTAATTGTGTTGAACATCTCAAGATGTGGTCCCGAAAAAAATGGGAATCCCAGAAGATCTCATTGTCCTCATTGTCATGCAAATCCTATACACAGGAAACCATAGATATGATGGAACATTGTGAAACGGACTGATTCAGGTCAGCAAAGGAATGAACCAAGACACTGTACTCTTTTCTTCTTTATTCAACCAACATGCTGAATAAATATTGAGGGTGGCTATATTGGAAGAAGTTGACATAATGTTGAAATACGAGGAAGAAACATGAACAACCTGAACTATTCTCTGGTAATGACAATCAAATAGCTAATGAAAAAATATGATGGATTAAATTTAAAGCAGACCAAACTAATTACAGCAGTTACAGCAATCAGCCTTAGAAATAGAAATAACAAAGAAGATACCAATGTGGTGGACAGCGTCTGATTTTTAGAACTGACTATCAACAGAAAGGGAGACAGCCACACACAGATATGCCACAAACTAATACACAATAGCAAGGAAAATCTTGAATAAGATATTCAGATACTACCCTGTGTCTATACTTACAATGTTTTTTCCAATGATACTTTATGGAAGCAACAGTTGGACGTTAAAAAGAACACAACAAGAGGAAAAGTATTGATACTTTCAAACTTTGTTGGAGTAAACTTCTAAGATAACACAATATAAAGTAAATACTCCAAGTTCCCATTCAAGGCACAAATTACCAAACTCAAATTACCATATATTATATATAGTGTGTAAAGATGTAGTTCTCTTAAGTGCTGGATAAAGGGGAAGTAAAAAGTTGCTAGGTGGAGAGACTCAATCACAGTTGTGATGAATGCACTGTTGGAAGATATAAAATGCCATATTGGGGACAGAATTAGGGAGAAAGCCTGTGTATGTGTCCTGTTTTCAAATTAACTTGATGGCACATGAATAATAATGAACCAAATAAAGAATCTAAAGAAACTATAATTCTCCTGGTGTTACTTATGTTTTAGATTTCCTTATCAATGTATAAATGAGAAGGGAATTATGTCTAAGAAACACGATTATGTCAAAATCTGTAGTGTATGTATGCCATGACATCATCGTGCTTTGAAGTTTTCCTGCCTCAGTAATTGTGACTAATTACATTTGGGGTGAGATGAGAAAATGTGAGCCATGATAACATCAGGTCACACATTTTTCAAGGGGCAGAGAAGACGTATGTGGTTGTTCCTTTAATTATGACCATATTTTAAACTAATAAGGTACATCTGGCCGTATCATTTTCATTGAGTTTATTATCCAACAGTAGATATGAATAGCTTAGATCCCTCGGGAGACTAATACAGTGTCAAGTAACCTTATTTTTTTTTAATTAAAATTTTATTTGGGTTTTCACAAAACATAATACAAGTAAAATTTCTTTTTTTGAGAATAGCATGGTCCTGGGGTTATCACTTCTCCATCACAGACACAAATTCAATTTCATATTCATCTTTGTTCTATTCCATAATCTTATTACTATTTTAACATTTTCTCAATAATTTTTCCCTTCCCTTAGTTTTCTCCATCTCTTAATTATCTCATTCCCTTTTCTAATTCAATTATATATATATCTTTTTCTAGTTTCAATATCTTTCTAGTCATTATATTTATCTTTTGTCTGTCCTGTTTCAATTTCATATTTTCTTTCCTCATTAAACAATTTTTTCCCTGAAGTTACTAATTGGAGTATCGAATACCTTTTTATCTTTTAATTTTTATCCATTCACTTTTATTTAAACTTCAATTTATGCCTTTTACAATTATGACATTCATATATAACATAATGTCCAGTCGAATTTCTGTTTGGTACATTCTTAAAAAACAACCTAAGTTCTTAAAGATAATATATATATAATAATAAATAAAATACTTATTCTATTCCCAGTTCATCATTAATGTTAGTTATAATCTTTGACATCTTTACATTTCAATAGGGTATCATACTTCTAGGAACATTTATAATATTTCCCTATTTTTTATGTTTCTTTCATATTCCTCTTCACTTAATTTTTATAAACATTTGTAATATAATTAAAATGTTCCCCTCCTTTCCTAATTTCATTCTCCTCCTTCTCTATTTCATTTATTTATTAAACATTACATATACATTACAATGAGTATTTTAATCTATCATTTTAATCACGCTTGTTTCATATTTTCAAAGTTCATTTCTATTTCTAACATAACAATACTATCTTATGCACCCTTGCAGAATCCCCCTTTCAATTAATTTTTCACCACTTATCTCTGTGTCTTCTAAATAGGCTTATACCCTTAATCCTTGTACGTTTTTCCCTGTTTCTCTATGTCCTGTTTCTGTCCTTTATAATTTCTTTCCTTTCCCTCTTTCCCCTCTTCTTCTCCCTTCCCTTTTTGACCCCTTCTCTTGTTAATTCTGATTTTTCTCTTCTGTAATCTCTCTTCTGTTTCTTCCTAATGTTGTAATTACTTTTCAAACTATCCTTTTTTGGTTGTTTTT
Organism: Laticauda laticaudata; assembly: GCA_004320025.1. Taxonomy (NCBI): domain Eukaryota; kingdom Metazoa; phylum Chordata; class Lepidosauria; order Squamata; family Elapidae; genus Laticauda; species Laticauda laticaudata. The sequence goes on from BHFT01042137.1 coordinate 10,420, forward strand.
TCGGATCTTAAATTTTTCATTCTCTTTCCCCTCTTTCCTTTCGTTTTCCCCACATAGAAATACTTGGTCATTGAAGATGGCTTCTTCTTTGTCCCGCCCTTCTTGTTCTACAGGCATTTCTTGTTTCTCATAGTTCAGGATCTCCATTTCTAAAAATTAAAATATGAAGTCAAAGAACCCTCTTTTTCTTGTGCATCTTCTTTCTGTTTTTAAAGTTCCATTCTCATTCTTCCAAGAATGATACCATTTGAAAAACTTAAACAGCCACCCGATTAATTTTAGTCCTTTAGATAACCAAAACATAAAATTACCAAGTAATCCAAATAATCCAAAGCTGTTTCTTCTTGCTTCTTTCTCCACTTTCTCTTCCTGGGGTTCTCTTGTTAAAAGTTTCAGTGAAAATGTATCCTAAAGTTTCAACTATTAATTCCTTTCACTTCCTAGGTGGTCTCTTCCATTTTTCCAGATCTCACCCTTGTTGTTTTTTCTTTCTTTTCTAAATGTTTTTGAAGAATCCAGATATCTTTATCTATCCCTTTGACATTTTATTTTCAGCTTAAATACCTGTTAATATCAAAGTGGATTTTTGCTGGTTTCTTGCTTAAATCCCTTAGTTGTCAATGTAGGGAAGAAAAGAAAAAAAAAACCAAATCCTTTTCCTTCCCTCTCTCATTCACTGCTTCAAAGTCTTCTTTGGGAACAATGTTCTTCTTTATAATTCAAATTCCAGGGTACCTTATATTGTTGTTTTTTCAGTTTGACACGGTGAGCCAAAACTTTCTTTTCTTATCTTCCTTCTGCACATTCTTTTCCAGTCAAGTTCTTCTTTGAGGTGACAATTTCTGGCCACCGCTCCAACCACCTTCAGGAAAGGGAGTAATGGTCAGCTGGGGAGGACAGATGCGATTCTCCTTGACCCTGCTGGCAGTCTTCCCCCTCTTCACCACCTCTGCGGGTTGGTTTAGCCCTGAAACCAGCCGGCTCGAAGAGCTCCAGCGGCGAGCACACATCGAAACTGCGCATGATCGCAGATTTCGGTCTGTCGCCAAAGAAGCTCAAACCAGACCCAGTGTCAAGTAATCTTAGAGTATAGTTTGAAGATAAATGGTATTTATATTTATCTATAACGTTCCTTGGAAATATTCTTTTTCTCACTATTGTAATATTCAAACAGAAAGAAAATTTTATTACTGTTTGGAGTTTTACAAGACATAAGACACTCTTTTTTGCAGTCTTAGCCTGTAACATTTTGTTTTATTTGCTTTGGTTGCTGAATTTCTGCAATCTCTACGGTTGATGAAATAATGGTTTGACAAACATGGTTGTGAAGGTTTTTCAGAGTTGCACTGTATTTCTGATTCTTTTTGCTGTGATATGTTGTCTTTTTTACATTAAGCGGTTGTTAATAAATTCGGAATCTTATCAGAATTATTTGTAATTCATATTTTCCTAAAGGACATGCTTTTTTATCAGATTTGATTATATAAAAAGTGCAACACTTATTAGCAGGTGATTTTAATTAAACTATTTTCTAATGTTATTGTTGAAGATGAGGTGAAGTGCATTTTTACATAATTTTATTAGATAACATGGTGATTGTTGAGTGGCTGAATAATTTTTTATACAGCTAAAGAAAATAACCCCTGTATATTTTTCTAATATTGCTAACTTTTGAGATATAGTTGTGCAGTATCAGACAATTGTTAGTCAAAGTTGGAGCAAGTTCTTGGTTCTGAGTGCATACTTGAAAATAATCAGACAGATTTGGGTTCTGCTTTGATTTTTTTAAAAAAAGCAACATTTTAGTCTAGCTCTTATGATAAATTGTTTCAGATAAATAATTCTATTTGAAATAAACGATTTAAAAATAGTTTGAAAACCTGTTTTTAAAAATGGGATTAATGTTCTATCCCTCAAGGAGAGACATTCTTCCTTTTTTAATCAAACAAGAGATGTGTCTTAATAAGATGTAATCTGTGATGACATATATGTACAGTATCACATAAAACCATTCAAAGGTATAATAGTCTAATAATGCATTCATGTAAAGAGAGATGGAGTTAAAGTACAATATCATTCAGTAGCTCAGAGATATTGGATTAAATACTTTTCTTCTGGTATACCTTTGGGAAACAAAAACAACCCTTTGACTTCCTTTTCCAGTATGAATAGATGCTTTGTGAAGCTTTTGCCACTCATTCCTCCAAAAATGGATAACAAGGGGATTTTATTATCAAAGATGATATTCCCCTTCAATTGAACTCGAAGACATTTAAGGATTCTCCATCATTTTTATGGATTATATGAATTCATGCATGTGATGAGTGATTGATGTTAAAATGGATAGTGGCTCTTAGTAATCATCAATTGCATTTCATTGTGACAGACACTGAATAAGGAAATCCTTTGCCAGAATAAGGAATGGGTGAATATATCAATTTCAGTTTCTCTCAGCTTAACATTTTCTTTTTCAGTTCTAATAGCCAAATCTAGTTGCCTGATCTAATGATGCCTTTGAACACATTTTTAAAAATAATTTGAAGGTCTCATGAGTGTGTGTGTATTGGTACATGCGTGTATACTTGTGCATCTTTTTCCTACAAATATTTTTGTTTGCAATTTTGTAAACTGCATTCATTTCTGCAGTCAATGCTCAATAATATAATACTTCTCCTATGAGCTGTGAAGAGCATCCAGTAGTGGGAGGTGCTTCAGTCTCCGCATTCATAGGCTGAGCTTGATTTGTGGAATG
>BHFT01042139.1:0-43052 GCA_004320025.1 Laticauda laticaudata
TGGGCCTTGCTGACCCTGGAGGAGATTTTGGAAGGGCAAACACGCGTTTGAGGTATGGATGATCAATAAGAATTGGAAGCTTTAAAAACGCCCCGGAAACACTGAATCCTGTAAACAAGTCGCTGGGCCCAGTAATTTCAAGCGTAATTCAATTTTCTTGAGAAGTAAATCCAGGGGGCGGAAGATTTCATGGCGGATGTCTCTCTAGACTTACTCAATATCAAAGGCAAGCAGGCCATGGGTGATAAGCCGCAAATATGTCTCCAGCAAACATTGCCGCTCCAGTGATCCGGAGAGCTCAAAGAAGACCAAAAGAGTGGTTTTATCGCAATGGACCTAACGAACAATTTAAGAAGATAAGCTTTAAAACTGGAGCGAATTGGTCCTGGCTCATTCACGTATATACATATGAGATGGTTTGGCTGTGTGTGGGCGCAAGTTGTAGTGCTCCACAGGTCTAAGAGGAGCCAAATATACAGAGCAGGCTCATGATTCTTAAAGCTGAGCTGGACCACTTTGGTTTGTGAAGCCATTACATTCTGGTTAAATGCAGGCATATCTGTGCCTTACTTTAAAGAAAGACATTGACGTTTATGTAGCTAGCTGTCGCAGTTTGTGAGCTTCGGCAAAGAGACCCACTGGTAAGCCAGTAGATTGTTACAAAATGTAGGCTAGAAACCAACGGCTTCCCTGGAAGGGAATCTCTATGGAACCCTTGTTATAGGTAGGAATTGCCGAAAGAAGTGGGGGATCGGTCATTGGGTAGGTGACTGAATTTGTTGTTCCAAACAAGTACGTTTGATACTTTGTTCCAAGATTTTCCTCTGCATAAAATGCTGGTAACTGTTTATATCAATATCGTATAAGGTTAATGGCGTCCCAGAGCGCATAATCTTGACAGAGGGGTCCAAATTTACCTGCAATTTATGGAAAGAGTTCCTGAAGTTAATGGCTCGCCGCGAGGGGTTATGCTCCGCACGCACCCAAACGCAATGGGGCGCTGTGAGAGGACTACAGTGTTAGAACATATTCAGAGTGCTACATAAATTATAAGCAGATAACTGGTCCGAAGATTATTCCATTTGCAGAAGTGGCACTTAAAACTCCGTACACAAGTACGGATTTATCTCATTTTAAAGTGCCTGGGAACAGCAAGATTTTCGTTCCCCATAGCTGATACTTTCCCGTGAAAGAGCTAACATCCATTCGTTGGTTGAATGATACTCAAACTGTCAGACTTTAATGGCGCAGTTACAGCAGAGATATAAGCATGAGGCCCATCAAGTCATAAGAAATTGCGGACAAGAAAGATACCCCGAAGAGAAATAAAGTGCGTGAGCAGTTTTCTGTCCACCAGATACCTGCAGCCCTCAAGTCAAAGAAACTTGGTCTAAGTACGTTTGGTCATTCAGCATTTTGAGACGGATTATAAATCCCCGTAACAGTCCAGCTAACCCTTACACCATAAATCTTGCGACGAAGTTCATGCGGCTATCCTGTTGTTTGCTAAAACTGACAATTATTTCTGAGCTTACAGACCCATCGGGCTGATCCTCCCATAACCAATACTGAGTTGAGGCGAACATTTTGAAGTTAAAGAAATTCTGGACTCTGCGCAATGGAAGAGGCGACTTCCAGATTATTTATAGCCTGGAACATTTCCCCTTCTTTCACAAGCCGAAATGGGTAATGAAACCGACGTCAAGCCCCTAGTGGTGTCCAAAGCACATTTCGTTCCACAGTATCCTGATAAACTAGGAATTTTGTTGTTTTGTAATTATGTAGTGCATTAATAATTGTCTTGTATATTGTCTCTCTCTCTCTTCTAGGCTGATGATTTTCCCTTTTTCTAGTGAGGGGCGAATGTCGCTTCAGATTTCTGCTGATTGCTTTGCATCTTTTCGAGTGCCATACGACGGAGGGGGGGAGAGGGAGTGGAATTAAGTTGGGGAAGTGAGTGGAGGTGTTACATTTACGTCTGTTGTATAAATGGGAGGGGGGAGTATAAGTGGTTAGGTTTTTATTTTCTGCTTAGCTTTCTTCTCTCTACTGCGCAACTGCAACCGCCTTATCAATACTGCCAGAGGTCACAACGGACAGAGGACCTCATCTCCACTGAAGATGCCGCACTGATACTGTCCACAAGTTCTAATTGGAAGTGTCATTTGAAGCTATTGGGTGGAGAACATATGCCATCCTTTCTATTGTGAATTGCGGGCGCCTAATTTCTCGATTCAGATCTTTGGTTGCTAACGAACTTCAGCTTCTCAGTAATAAGATATCTTTTCTCAAACTAAATAGTCTAAGTATTTCTTTCCTGATTTTGAATGAGCTTCCGCCTGACAAGGCCGTCTTTCTCTGCGTGGGATAAAAAGCTGTGATCAGGGTTAATGTTAACCAATATGCAAATGGCTTGTTGATTTTATATGCATAAATTCTCTATCTTTAGTCTGTCTTCCTCATCTGCTGGATCCCATTTCTTACGTTGTGGCTGGATTTTCAATTATTGTACCAACGACCCTTCAACTTCGGTAGAAGATGACTAATTTTGCAGACCATGTACATAAGTTTGTTCGATCTAGTTGATATATAAGGGACAAACTTTGTAGATTGGACTTTGTGCCATTTTTCAGTATATGTATATAAACTATAATTTAATAAAACACTGCTGTCGTTTACTGTTAATGTATAACACACCAAACTGTCACTCTTTACATAAATCTGTTTTATCCTAGTTAAACTGACTTTGCCAGGCCTCTGGGGCCCTAACCAGTGTTAATGGCGGATTCCCACAGGGTTTGGGGAGCAAGACAAACACGAATGTTTGCAGCGTAAGTCAGATAGGCACACAGATAAATGGGTGAGCTAAGTTGTATGTTTATTAACACTACAGTAAAATAACTATACGCTATTGTGTTATAAAGTATGTTTTATTCGCATTTATAGTAGCATAGTCAAAATAACAGTCAATAGTCATGTATCATTTAGTCGTCGTCATTCGGGATATTCAGTTAAGCAAAGTCAAATGTGAGAATATCTGGGGGTCGGAGTTTCATCTTAGCAATCAGTCCTTTTTCTTTCTCTCCGAGTTGCGAGCAATGCAGTCTTCCAGCAGTACATTAGGAATGCTCAAAGCCAGAGAGCGAGCACGCTGCAGGCTTGCTTCTTTTAAGGGTTTTCTAACACTCGCCCTATCACTTTCACACAGTTAAAGTTTACAGACACTTTAAGTCATATAAACATGATTACTTATTTTTACCTAAGACCAGTTAGGGCAAAGCAATATTATCCTTCTTTGTTTAATTTTTTTATTTTTTTTCAAAGATTCATATATGCCTTGGTTTTCCCAGGTCAATTTTATCTTTGGGGTTTTCTCAGGATGGCTGTATTTTCGTCTGTTTTGAAAGGCAGTCTTGATATGATGCCTGTGTATACTACTTACTGATTTTAGTCTGTAAGTACCTCTTATGTTAGGGCAGGGAAGCTGTTTCCTAGGTCTGTGTCATTTGCTAAGGTCTCCATTTTGATGTTCTTCAGTTTGTTTTTGTGGATCAAGCGTGATTTTGATTTTGTGGAACCCCCCCCCCCCCGCTGTTAACTGTCAAGTTACTTTAGTAGGTGATCAGTTCAGTCTTGTATGTGTGTCTTGTTGACCAGGCATTTGGTTCTGGCGTTTAGTTTTTGTCACGGCAAGTTATTCTGTGCTGGGTGGTGGTGGGAGTTGGATGTTGAGGTAGTGGTTGATGTGTGTTTTTCTTCTGGTTATATGGTGTGTCCAGTGTGCCATCTGTTTTTTTTGTAGATTAGTACATCTAGGAATGGTAGTTGTTTGTTTGTTTCCATTTCCATGGTGAACTTGATTTTGGGGTGTGTGCTAGTAATGAATCCAAATCATAGAAACGTTCAGTTTTTATTCACGGAGTCTCAATCTTTTCTTCTGCAGTGCTCTCTCTCAGCTGTCAAACTGTTCTATTTCCTCCTCTCCCTTTTGCTCTGCTATCCCCCGCCAATTAGTTGCTGTATTCACTCTCTCCAGAGACTCCCTCTGTCAAAGTCTTTCACAGGACTCTCTTCTCTCAGCTCTCAAAAACTGTCCCAGTCTGCCATTCTTCTTCTGATGTCTTGCGTTGATCCACTTTCCTGCTTCCCGATTGCAGCTGGCTGTCACAACTTCAGGCCCGCTGTACACTCCAGGTTTCTTTCATGCTGGATTCAAAAGGCTTTTCCTCATCGCAGTGGGAGGTTGCTTTCCTCCACTCTGCTTGTAGGGTTCCCCTTCTAATTCATGTGTCTCTCCAAGCTTCACTATGCCCCTGAGAGCTTCCAAGCATGAAAATTCAGATACAGGATTGCAGAGATTGCTCTCCTACTCTGCTCCACTGTGACCTCACAACGAGAAGTCCTAAAATTTAACATTTAAAATGAACTGCTAGAACTTTAAAAATTTAAACTGCAATTTTTTCCAAACTTTTGAAATTTAAATGATATGTTTGAATATCAAAATTTTAAATTGGACATTTTTTCTTTTTAAAAATCTGTAGTAAAACCTGCTAGTTTCACAAAAAAATTTTTTAATCCACTCATGGAAAAAGAAACTGATACTACTATAATCTGCAAAACATGTTCCATGCATATGTTTATGCCCATGCAAGACCCAAACTATATATGTACCAAATGTAAACAAGAAGAAAAAGTAGTGTCCAGAAGAAACTCTAACCACACTGAAACTCAACCAAATTGAACATAATAATGATCAAACAACTTCTAAAAGAATTAACCTCTTAAAACAGGGGTGTCAAACTCATGGCCTGCGAGCTGGATTTGGCACATAGTATGCTTAGATCCAGCCTGCATGGCTGGTCTGGAAATCGCAAAGGACTGGCCTATGGTGCTTCTGCTAGCAAAAACGAGGTGCAAAAAAAGGGAGCCCCTGCATGGCCTCTTTTTGGTCTTGATGGCTTCCTGCAGCACCCTACAGGGCAAAATGGCACAGGCGGCTCCCGTGTAGCCCATTTTTTGCCTGGATGGCCTCCTGCAGCCCCTGCCAGACAAAACAGGGTGGGGGGGCCACAAGCAGTCCCTGTGCAGCCTGTTTTTGGCTGGATGGCCTCCTGTAGTACCCTGCCAGCCAAAATAGGGTGTGGCCCTGCGCTCCACCTGCACTGCATTTTGCCTGCCAGCGTGCTGCAGAAAGGCATCCATCCAGTGGTGGGATACAAATTTTTTTTACTACCAGTTCTTTGGGCTTGGCTTGGTGGGCATGGCAGGGGAAGGATACTATAAAATCTCCAGTCAGAGGTGGTATTTGCCAGTTCTGCGAACTGTTCAAAATTTCCACTACCGGTTCTCCAGAACTAGTCAGAACCTGCTAAATACCACCTCTGCATCCGTCCCATCTCCTCCCCCACTCCAGGCTGGCCCATGGAGGACAACCACAATGCTGATCCAGCCAGCCCTCCAAGAAATCCAGTTTGACATGCCTACCTTAGAAACTTAGTAAAAAAAACCCTGTCAAACCCAACCCACTCTGATGCAGCCCCACTGGTGCTGAGCAATCAATTTCATAGACTTTCCCTGGAAGAAATAACAAAATTAACAGATTAACAGAGTTAGAAGGGATTTTGTAGGTCATCTAGTACAAACCCCCCCATCCAAGCAGGAGACCCTACATCATTTCTGACAGATGGCAATCCAGTTTCTTCTTGAAAGCTTCCAGTGATGAAGCTTCCATAACTTCTGAAAGCAAACTGTTCCATTGATGGATTGCTGTCAGAAAATTTCTTCTTATTTCTAGGTTGAATGCCTCCTTGTTCCTTGTCTGGTCTTCAGGTGCTTTTGAAAATAGGTTGACCTCTTCCTCTCTATGGCAGCCCCTCAAATATAGGAACACTGCTATCATGTCTCCCCTGGTCTTTCTCTTCCCTAGACTAGCCATGCCCAGGTCCTGCAACCATTCATTATACTGTATGTTTTAGCCTCCAGTCCCTTGGTTGCTCTTCTCTGCACTCAATCTAATGTCTCAACATCTTTTTTATAGTGTGATGATCCAAACTGGATGCAGTATTCTAGGTGTGGTCTTCCTAAGGTTTTATAGAATGGTACTAATACCTTGATCTTGATTATATTCCCATTAAGGCAATTTAGAATTGCACTGGCTTTTTTGGCTGCTGCCACACACCGTTGGCTCATATTTAATTGGTTGTCCACTAAGAATCCAAGATACCTGTCTCAGTTCTTTGGGCTCAGCAGAACTCACCAGCACCGAGAGCTGTGCATCTGTGAAGCAGGCTGCTCTTGGCAACTCCCCCCGGTGCCCTACCTCCTTCACTATCACCATTGCGGCAAACACACCCCCCCGCCACCACCAGCACTCTTCCTTCCCTTGCACCATTGCCATCACAACAGCCAAAGCCTCATTCTTGTATGGCTTTCTCCAAACCCTTTCTTCAAGCCCTGAGGCTTGTCAAGCTGGGGTGATAAAGGCATAGGGGATGCTTCGGTGTCAGATTTGGTAAGAAAGAAAAGATAGTGCAGCAAGAAATAACTTTAAAGTAAAGGACAGATTGGACTGCTTTACTCTGTGAAAACCAAAAATTGTCTCAAAATTTTTGGAACTATATTTTTTACTATTACCTCAACCTGAAGAACTTTGGGAACTATTGGAAACACAATCTTATTTCAGAGTCATTTCGATTGTAGTAAAAGTGTTTTTAATTTAGCATTTTTTGCTCTCTGTTTTATCCATTAATCCAGCATTTTGTTGGAACATCCGTGTTATAGCTTAGCCTGTTACAAAACTATCGCCTTTTGCAGCATGATAGCATCAGCCATCGGAGCAATAAATTCTCCCACCCATGTGAATCAAACAGAGAGCTGCTACTAAAACAATTAACCCTTTATTTGCTGACTCCTCAATACTACCTCATTACTTTAATCAAACAACTGATTACTTCATTACCTTAAAAATTATAACTTTTTCTACCTGATTACCTATATCAATGAATTAGATAATCAATTACTCTAAAATAATAAATTTATCAATGGTTTCATTGATTTATTGTTTAATTGATTAGTGTGATTAGAGTGTTTTAGTGCAAATAGTGTGTTTACTGATTAGTTTTAAAAGATCAGGAATTCATGTAATTTAATTGACTAGTAAAATTAGTGATTTAGTGAATTTATTGAACAGTGTGATTAGCAATTAGTGTAGTTAATTGATTAGCAATTAGTGTAATTAATTGATCAGGCTGATTGTTGCTTATGGCAAAATTATTTGACTAGATGAGATTATTGTAATTGATTAATTGGATGGTGATATTGGCTATACTGAATATACCCAAAATTGTTTTCCTTAAGCAATCTAAATTAACGGTGGCTAATTACCAAACAAATGCTAAGAGAAGGCAATTGCTGAAAAGCACTATCTATTGACTTACTATCTCTTCTATGGACAGATCGGAATATGTGCCTACTTATTGAGAAAAGCTATCCATGGCCATAATAGCGCCGGAACTTTAACACCATCAATCTTTTGAGAAAATCTTTCAAGGACCAGCGCGATTGCCAAACACCTATGGTACCAAGCCACGGTCATCAACGGCATCTCAAAAAGGGAAGCTCGTATCCACGAGCTAGTTTGAACAATTACAGACCAATCTCTTTATGCTTGCCGTCACCTGTAAAGTCATGGGAATCAATTATTTAACGCAATCATTATCCTCCACTTAGGGCAAACAACTAGCTACACTAATAAACAATTTGGTTTCAGAAAAACTATCCTAGTAATCTGCAACATCTTACACTGCAAAACGGATTACACAACTTGATCAGGGCAAAGCAATAGATGCAATCTACATAGACTTCTGTAAAGCCTTTGATTCACAACAAACTACTCCTAAAAATAAAATCTTATGGTAATCTCTGGACACCTGCATAACTGGATAGAAGCATTCCTGTCAAACAGACAACAAATAGTCAAAATTGGGAGTGTCTTATCAAATTCTATACCTGTCAGCAGTGGTGTCCCCCAAGGCAATGTTCTAGAACCAACTTTCTTCATACTCTACAGGCTGACAAACACCAAGCTCCACAACCAAAGTTCAAGGTGTGGGATAAGGTGTATTTGTCCACAAAATACCTGAGATTAAAGTTGGCTTCAAAAATGTTTGGCCCTAAATATATGGGCCCATTCTCTATACTTAAAGTGATTAACTCAGTTACGGTACAACTTCAACTTCCCTGGTTATTAGGAAAAATACACCCAGTATTCCACAGTAGTCTGTTAAAACCAGTAGTAAGTTCACAAGTTAGACCAGTGGATCGAGCTCCCCCAAAACCACTGGTAATTGAGGGTAAGGTTCACTATGAAATAAAAAGGATCCTGGACTTGAGGGTACAAAGGGGCCAGTTGGAAAATTTGGTACATTGGAAGGGGTATCCATTCTTTGAAGCTGCTCTCTGAAGCTGCTCTCTGAAGCCGGGTGAAATGTTGGAAGGTAAATGCAGATAGTTTGATAAATCTGTTCCATGACAAATACCCTCAAAAGCTGAAGGGACCTCCCAGTGGGGAAAGAGGAGGTTAGTGGCATGGGTGATTGTCATTATGCTTTATGTCTTGCAGGAACATTCCTCCAGTTGAGAGGGGCAGCCTGTCAAGCCTGAATTTAATTTGATGGTAGAAATGTATGAATTCAGTTTGACACAGTTGAGGAAGGGAAGGGGGAAAAACCTGAGTGTATGAAGCTCCAGCCAAAGCAGCATAGCTGGCCGATGAATCAGCTGCATTCCAACGGCTGCTTAGCCAGAGGGAGGAGGAGTCCAGTTGCCAGGAAACTAATTTATATCCTGGTTGGACAGTATGACTTAATGTTTTGGAAAAACGATAACTTTCTTTTTATAGTGATGTGGAAACCCGGGAAACTTTCAGTACTGGCTTCCACCAAATCATGCCAAGATGTGTAATTTAAATAAAATGGTTCTTTGAAGTTTTAAAATGCCTATAAGTTCATTTTATGATGCTTGTATTACTTGGAACCTAACACCTAACTCTGGAAGGAATACTGGTCACATGGTATGAAAAGAGATATAGATTGGACTCACTGGATAAAGCGATGGAGTTCCACAACCAGTATTTTGATACCAAAGAGGAACTGGAGGAGAGGGAAGTGTTAGAAGATACAAGAATGCCTGCCATAGAAGAAAAGGAACCACAGCAAAAGGAAAGAGAAAAGGGACTGAATAGAGAACAACAAAACAAGACCCAAAGAACCTAGAGAAATAAGAGCAACTAGGCATATAAGACTGAGATAGAACAATGCAAGAACTTAAAATATCATCACTAAATATCAATGGATTGAACTCACCCATGAAAAGGAAGAAAACCTTCAGTGAATTACAAAGATTGAGTCTAATATCACTACAATATTATAACATAATATCACTCCAAGAAGTCCATATAAAAGAAAAATACAAACAACTTCTGGAGTACCCAAAATTGGGGAAACTGTGTTGTTATCATAACAAAAGAAGAGAGGAGTGGTGTTATATATCAAAAACATTCAGGCTAACCAAATATAGCAAAGATGAAGAGGGAAGGATTTTAATTGTGGAAGCAATATTAAATAAAAAATGGGTACTTCTAGTTGCAATCTACGCACCAAATAGTGAATAAGAACAGTTCTATAAAAAAATTACATAATACTATACGTGATATGGAGTGTGACAATATCTGTTTCCTAGGGGATTTCAATGCAATAATAGATGAAAAATTGGACGATAGAAGCAAGAGAATAAGAAAAGGAGTAAGAAGGATTCTACCTAGAACCTTCTTTAAAATGGCAGAACAGTTAAATATACAAGATATATGGCAAGAGAGGAACCTGGGGGGAAACCAATACACATTCAATTCTAACGGACACAGATCTTGGTCTAGAGTAGACATGATATGGATGTCAATGGAATTAAATACAAATGTATATGAGGCAGTAATAGATACGAATTTATGGGCAGATCACAATCCAATGAGAATTAGCTGAAAAGGACTCTGAACTAATCAATTCTAAAAGACATAGAATTTAAGCAAATGTTGGAAAAACAAATGGGATTATTCTTTAAAGAAAACAGGAAAGAAGACTGTTTACAAAAGACTTTGTTACAAAACCTATGGGATACAGCAAAAACATATATGAGAGGAGTTGCCATAACATTTACAGCAAAGAAAAACAAAAGGAAGAAGCAACAACACAGAACCTTAGAGGAAGAATATAAAAGACTTGAAGCAGGGTTGCAAAAAGAACCACAAAAAAAAATAAACCTAAAACAGCAAATGGACTTAACCAAACATAAACTGAATATCCTTGAAAAAGAAGAACTGGTGCAAAATATAAAAAAAACAAAACAAAACTTTTTTTGAGAATGCAATTAAACCAGGAAGGTGGCTAGCTTATAAATTGAAAAAGAAGAAACAGAAAAAAAGAATCAATAAAATGCAAGATAAATATGGAACACTGTTATCAAATTGAGGAAAAAAAGAACATTATCCAGGACTTTTATAGGAAACTATATGATAATGAGGAATATCCAGAGGAGAAAATATTACAATATCTAGGAAAAGCTAATTTATCTAAAGTGCCAGAAACAATGAAATCTATGATGAATGGGAAAATAACCATGACAAAACTATCAGAGGCTATCAAAAAACAACAAAACACCAGGCCCAGATGGGCTACAGGCAGAAATATACAAAGAGCCACAAGGTATTCTTGGGCCAATTATTATTAGAGGTATACAATGCAGGTTTATCTGAAGTGAAGATACCACCATCATGGGTGGAAGCTAACATCACCTTGATACCAAAAGAGGATTCAGATTTAACGCAAATGAAGAACTATAGACCCATATCTACTGAATAGCGACTAAAAAATATTTGCCTCAATAGTAGCAGAAAGACTGAAGAGATTCTTGAAGGAGTTCATACACCCTGATCAAAATGGTTTTGTGCCTAAAAGGCAGATAAGAAATAATAGTAGAGTAATATTAGATACATTGGAAAACTACAAAGCACATGTAATTGTGTAATTGGTAATTGTTCCTAGACACTCAAAAGGTGTTTGATAATGTGTGTGATGACCCAGAGTATATTAGAAATATAACAAAAATCAAAACATAAATAAAAGTCCTTTAATGCCTTCAACTTGACTTCACTGTTTAATTGTTCATAGTGGAGGAGTACTATTTTCAAAATAACATTTCAAAGGAAAGAAACACAGTTCAAATTCAAAGGCCGAATAAACAAAGGCAAAAAACAAAAACAAACCACATGGAAGTAAAGTTCCATTGATAGACCAGGATAGATAATAGCCAACTCTAGGAAGGTAAACCAGGTACAGTCGTTTTGGAAGAACACTAACCAAGCATAACATTCTGGTTTATTCAAAACACTTAATTTGTCTCCAGAGTCTGTTACACGCATGGTCCAAACTCTTATGCAAATCTAACACCTGAAACCCATGAAGACGCATTCATGGCCCTCTCCCTCCTGACGTAGAACCAAACGTACTTTACCCTGATCCTCTCTTCCGAGTGCCCTAGAATGGATAGGGGATAGGCCTGGGTCCTCTCTGATTGCTCAGGCTGGCCTCTCCCCTTCCCCAGCCTCCATCCACCACTCTGGAGCCACATTTCCACTCCCTGTTGCTGTTCCTCCTCTTCCTCAGCAGTCAGTCTTTCCACCAGGGGCACGAACAACGTGAACGGGCAATTCATGCTACACCAACTAAGATATATGGACTTTTGAGATAAATTTATAACTATGTTTAAGGCAATTATACAAATCAGAAGCTAAATTGATTCATGAACGGTGAGATAACTGAACATTGTTCCAATAGAAAAAAAGGTACAAGGCAAAGAACTGTTCCCATATTTGACATACTTCAAATAGGCTATTCCTATGCGACAATAAATACCCGACGGCGATTGGCTACTTTTTCTCGACTCTGGATTGCGCCAATGATAGCAGGGCTATGATTGGCCATACAAAGCAGTCGGGGAAAAAACCCAGTAGCCGTCATTGGACACTAGCTGCCGAGGCAGCTCTCTATAAAAAGAGCGTGCCGCGCTCCTGGTTAGATCGCGACTTTAAGAACTAAAATAAAAGAGTTGAAAATTACGCTGATCTCTGAGTCTCGCGGAACTGAACATTGGCGAAACTGAACACGGCGACGAAGGTGGATTCCTGAGAAAGAGATCAGTCAGGCACGTGGCATTTGAGAAACGAGCAGATGAAATTTGGCCAGAACCAACTCACCACCCACACCCTTTCAACCCACCAGCAGAGGACTGGGAATCCTACATGGATAGATTCTCGATGTTCTTGGAAGAGTAATGACCTGCAAGGAATCTCGCGACAAAAAATTGCAAAAGAGCTGGTTTCCTAACACACTGTGGGCCCACAGTGTTTAAGATGGCCAAGGCACTAGCAAAACCAGATGACGTTAAGCAAATGGCCTGGCACGGCTGGAGAAAACTGCTGAGGGCTCACTACACACTGACCATCTCAGCCTCTCAGGAGACACAAATTTTATAAATGAGGACCAGAAGGAAGGGTGAGAGGCATCACAGATTATGTTAGCGCTCTCAGGGTCATCAGAGAGCATGCGAATACCTGGAACGATGGATGGAAGCCATGAGGGGATCATGTGTCGTCCCTTGGAAACTGAGAGACCTTTACCCTACAAAGCCAACTTGCTGACCCGACCAAGATCACCATTTACCGCAGACTATTGCTGAAGCCACGGCAGCAGAGAGCAACCAAAAAAATAGCAGCAAAAATGCCAGCAAATTGAACGCAACCCCACCAAAGACGTCAACTGAAACAAAATCAGGCACAATAGAAAATAGAAAGCACACACAAGACGCGCTGCACGTTTCACAGACAAGTTGAATCGTCCCGGAATCGACGAGGAAGAGAATCCATAGGCTCCTGGCTGAGCGGAGATGCAGCGAATGAAAAAAACGGTTCATAAGTTGGGGTTTCATTTGTGCCGATTGCGGAGGAGACCACCCCAATTAGGAGTGCCGGTTCTTAGACGCGTTGTGCCGCGTACATTGCTGAATGGAAGGGCCAACAGCACACATGTGTGCAGTAACCGCCAGAAGCTACAGTCCCAGAAAGAGAGGGACAACACACCCCCGAGACAGAAAGAGAGGATGACGTGGAACCGAGAAAATTCGCGAAGGGAAAAGGGAAGCGGCCAAGCAAGAGCTACAGGAAGAAAGAAACACATCAGCACCATCACATCGGCCATATTCCAACGCGACTAATGGCCGAAATCGGTAAATGTTGACGGTCAGAGTCGAGGGGCAAGAATAAGGTGGGCCATGTGGAGGGCACAACCTTTGTGTTCCTGCGGCAGCCTGGATTAATTGCTTTTGGAAAGAGTGCTTTTGGGAGGCGACATTTCTCTGTTTGGCCCACCAAAATTT
The DNA here is from genome assembly GCA_004320025.1 of Laticauda laticaudata. Classification (NCBI taxonomy): domain Eukaryota; kingdom Metazoa; phylum Chordata; class Lepidosauria; order Squamata; family Elapidae; genus Laticauda; species Laticauda laticaudata. Next base: position 13,483 of record BHFT01042139.1, read on the forward strand.
CCTCACAGATCACCAGGTGGGGCCACGGCCCATCAGTTGCAAACTAAGGCGGCCATGCTAGATTAGCTAAAAATGTTTTAAAAATATGGTCCCAAACCTGTTGGAAATGTAAACAATCACCCAGTACAAATGTATAACATGTGGTGGACTGTGATGAAGGCCAAAGGAAATTTTGCGACTCAAATAATATGTGGCTAGAAAAAATGACCAAATAAACATATAGATTTTAAAACCAGAATTTGTTTTTTCTGCATATCACACCAGAATGCGAACAATATCTTGGCAAGGCGACAATATTATTTATTATTACATGTTTTGACCACAGCAAGAATTGTATACGCACACAGTGGAAGAAATGAACACACCCCATCAAAGAAGAAACAATAAGGAAGGGTACTGAGACTATGCAGAAATTGCCAGGCACTAATGCTAAAAAAAAAAGTAAAAGGATGTACAGAATATTATTTAACATGGGAATAGGTTTTATCAATGGTTTAGAAACACAAGGCAGAAGTTGCGAAGGCGAAAAAAATAGGTGAGGCGCAACAATTGGAAAGGAGACACTTATTTTGGTATTATTGACAGAAGAATATAAAGCATTAGAATGATAGAGTGAGTTGACATAATGGAACATTGATGGTCCAGGAAACTATTGTTACAAACACTAGCACTGTTAAGAATAGTATATACGTTATTCTGTTTTACTTTCTTTTTATGGCAGTTGGAATGCTGATGGCCAATTACACTGATTCATATATTTATATCTAATATGAGTATATATTCTTAATTATATGTTTTTGTAGATTTTCACGGGTACAGGTACGTTAGTCTAGAGAGCATGGTTCTCCATTTCTCCCTTGAGGAAATATAATATTCTGCTTCTTTTATATTCCCCAAAATATTTAATTCTGTCTGGAGGGGGGGCTTCCCACATGCCTTTATTAAAGGCCCTGTCACACTGGCCGACGGATGCAAACGTATGCTAAAAAGGACAAAGTGGATGAAGGAAAAATGTTCCATCCATTGTTATCCGCTTTCAAAAGGGGCAAAAATTTGCATAACCAGAGCGGACAACACGGAAAGGAACGGACAGGCGGAGGGACGTAGGGCGGATGGAAAGCGGAATGCTCCACGGGAAGCCTAGCATGATGGAAGCAGATGGGGCGGATGGCACATCTGCAAGCTTCCTGGGTGAGCACAGCAAAGCAGGATGCAGAATGGAAAGAGCGGATGCAGAGCGGGGATGCCCGACGCGAATGAAGGGCGGATGCCAGAGTGGATGCCAGCCGGATGACGGATGCAGAGCGGATGCCGAGCGGATTTGAAGCCGATGCAGAGCGAAGCCTAGCGGATGCCTGCGGAAGCCTAGCGGATGGCCTAGCGGATGCTCTAGCGTTCACTGCACATGGCGGGCGAGGATTGCATTGCGTCAGCCCCACGGATTATAAAGGAAGCAGCTCCCAAGCCAGGTCACCATTAGAGGAAAGGACCTGCTTCCAAGACACAGCTTGCCAGCCAGCCGCCATCCAGCCAGCAACCCCACAACCCATGGGGAAGAGAGATCCAGCCATTGCTGTCAGCCCTTGGTCAGAGGGACAGGGGCCAACCCTTCCCCACCCCCTGGCCCTCACTCTGGCTTCTGCTGGGGCTTCATGCCAGTCCGGGCTTGTCTTTCTGGGGCTGGAGGCTACTGCTGATGCTGCGTTCTGGAAGGGCCTGCTTGATGCTGCATATGGCAGTGGTGCTTCTGCTGGTGCTTACTCTGCTGATGCTGCTTCTGGCCGGTTGGTGCTTCTGCTGGTGCTTACTCTGCTGCAATATGCTTCTACGGCGGTGGTTGCTTCTGCTGATGCTACTCTGCTGAAGCCTACTTCTGGCGGGTGGTGCTTCGGCTGGTCTTACTCTGCTGGCACTGCTTCCTGTGCTGGGGCTTCTTCTGGTGCTTTGCTCTGCTGGCGCTGCTCCTGGTGCTGGGGCTTCAGCGGTGCTTACTCTGCTCGCTGCTCCTTGGGCGGGTGGCTTCTGCTGCGTGCTCAATCTGCTGGCGCTGGCCTCCTTGTCCTGCTGTCCTGGCCTGGTGCTCCTGCGTCCTGCTGGTGCTCCTGCGTTCCTGCTGGTCCTGTTGCGTGCTCCTGGTCCTGCTCATGTCCTGGCTCCTGCTGGTGCTCCTGGTCCTCTGGGTCCTGCTGGTGCTGCTGGTGCTCCTGGTGCTTACTCTGCTGCTGCTGATCCTGCGTCCTTGCTGGTCCTGCTGGTGCGCTGCTGCTGCTTGTCTTCTGTGGTCCTGTTGGTCCTGCTTTTGCTGCTACTGTTGCTGCTGCATGCTGGTGGTGGTAGAATCGCGGAGCGTGTGGGAGGAGCAGCCCTACACCTGGAAGCCCCTTCTGATGAGGGCCCATATGGTCCTGCCAAAGGAAGGAAGAGGCAGACGCGAATGAGAACAAGGAGAGGAGGCAATCACACACAGGAAGAGGACATGGCAGGATGAGGTGCTAGAGGTGGCCTGCAGAAGAGAACGAGTTGTCTATGGTGGAAGGGACACAGGCTCTATAGGGACACCAAAAGGAAGGCAGGCTGCTTTGGAGACGAGAAGGCGGTAGAGCCTTGGGCTACACTTTGGAGGTGCTCCTCGTCTAGTGGTAAGCACATGCACACCTGGTACGCGAAGCTGCAACCTCAAGAAATCTGGCCAGGCCCGCAGTCAAAGCTGACGACAGAGAGACCTCCGTTGATGGCCAAGTGCAGCTTCCTGGAGAGTGAGCATCCGCCACCAAGGAGCAGCCCCTCTCACAACCCTCTCTCTCAGGCAGCCTGCTGGAGCCAGGTCCTTCTTCCTGGCACATTAGTCAGCTCCTGTCTCCAGGGCAGGTATTCTGTGGCAGCGTGCCACGACGGAGACCCCCGCGACAGCTGGCTAACTACCATGGCGGAGCACGTGGAGGGACCCCTGACGCAGTGAGAGAAAGGAGATTGGCACTTCCACCACAGCCCAACCCGCATTCCACCCCCAGCTCCACCTCCACAGAAGGCAGAGATGCCAAACCGGAGGGGACAGAAGCCACACTGTCCTGCTGGAGATAAAAAGAACACCATCAGGGAGCAGCGAAAGATCTCCTCTCTCAGCATGTACCACGACTCTCATCCTCCAACTGCAAGCCCTTCCTCACCTATGTCAACCAGACCCTCATGGACATTGGCGGAACCCGAGTACCAGGTGGTGGAAGGACAGGATTCACCGACAATTTGCTTCACAACCCTCCAGACCAAGATGAACCTGCTCCCACCAGTACCAAGGTTCTGTTACTCCCCACCCCAGGTGATGTCACTCCCCTTTCCAAGGCTTTTCCACAGGCCCTCACCTTTACTAAGGCTACGGCTACCAGGAGGTCCAGCAGCAGAGGCAGCAGCCCTTCCCAGTCCAGGCACATGTAACATTGGACGCCCCATCTGATTGCCACCCACCGCCCACCAATGCCACCATGCCATTGATGCCTACCCATGCCACAGATGCCACCCATGCCACAGATGCACGAGCCAGCCTCACCCAGATGCAGCCAGACACCCCCACTACATTGCTCTTCCTCACAGCACCAGCCAGAGCCCCGCCTCAGTACATCTGTCAATCGGTACTGGGGCTGACACCCCATTGTCATGGCCAGGAAGGGGCTTCATCAACATCACGGGCTGAGCCAGCTGTCTGAGAGCTTCCTCAACCCACACCGTCCCCTGTGCCCTCTCGGGGCCAGGCACCCCCAGTGCACTTCAGACCAGCACTCCAGCAGCAGCCACCTACCACAGCACCTGGACCTTCAACCCTGGAAAACTGGATGCCTCAGATGTTGACAAGAAGAGTGCCAGAGACTGGGTGGCCTTACCTCTTGACTTTATTTTTGCTTTGGACACTTACTTGCGCGTCATTTTTCTTTTACAGCTTGCTTATTAATAAAAGATTATCTTTGCTTCACACACTTTGCTCTCATTTATTTTATTTAAAATTAAAGTTTCTTGGTCGGAAACTTTTAGAAATGGTTTAGCCTTTGCATGCTTGTTGGGCCATGGGTAAGATAGCAGTGGGATGGGCAGGATACCTTTGGATGGGTAATAGCTGCGGAATCGGGCAGGGATAACTGTTGGGATGGGCAATAGCTGTGCGGATGGGGCAGGATACTCTTTGGCGTGGGTAATAGCTGTGGGATAGATAACCTCCAGTGCAAGAATAGTTGGGACTGTATGGTCACTCCTCCAGGTGCCACACCATATGGCCCTGTTATATCAATAACAATATAATCAATCATTCCACCACATGTCAACATAAACACAACTCTCATTAAATGCCCTGTTCATTGTAGGCCCACCCAACATATATGGCCCAATCTCATCAGTGTGATGAGGACAGCTGAAGGAAGCATCCATTAATATCTATCATCCTGTCTTGCCACTCCATGCTCCAGCTGGGGAGTTTGCACCAGTTGTCTCAGGAAGTGCGCTGCTTTCTTCCCTTCACGTGAGGCTTCTGTTGGGCGGCCTTGCACATCCTCCAGTGTCTTATCAGGTTTGGCCCTTGCCTTCCATTCCTCCAGCTCCATTTCCCCATGCCTTTGATTGGAGTCCACGAAGGCCTGTTCTGCGAAGATGGTAGCGGTCGTGCGGCATGAAGATTGTGCAGGATTGGCAGCAAGCTTCCATGATTGCTCCTCACGGTCTTGGGCGATGCTGCATGGTGGTGAGAATACCTGAACCTGTTGGCCAGATGCCAAAGGCGTGCTCACCACGCCAGCCTTGCCCTGGACAGCCTAGTTTAAGATCCTCTCTTCACGGCGCTGAGGCATCTGGAGGTGTAGGGCTTCATAGATAGGCTTCTGAGGGAGAGGGCATCATCCCCACGATGAATTAGGGCCACATCTTGTGTGTCATTGGGCAGTGGGGTCTGGATCTGGGAAGGTCATGATGAGGTTGTGTTCCAGCCCCTCCTTTGAGGTCACTGGCGTTTATACCTGGGCATCTTGAAGCTGACCCGTTGCCTGAAGCATCGGATGTACATTGAACTTGTAGTCAGCATCGGACCATGGTGAGAGGATTGATGATGAAGAAGCCCTTGTAGTTGAAAAGGGACCCGACTTGGCTGCGAGCTTGGCCAGGCCACATGCTGCCATCTATGGCTCCAACGGTTTGGGGGAAGTTCACCTCTGAATACCACTGCTCTGCCAACTTTCTTCAGCCTTCTTCAGTGGAGGGGCACTGGAGGAGCTCCTCCAGGTATTCTTCGATGATGGCCTGCACCACTTCTCTGACCACAATGCGGATGGTATTGTGCTGGCACCTCCAGCCCGTACTTTGCATGCCTCCTGTAGGGTCCCTGAAGGCCAGTGGTGCAGAGTAGTGCCACCTTGAGCCCAGGGTCCTAGGCTTGGGGCCGGAAGTTGGTGGCTCTGCTTGGTCAACCTGGGTGTAAGCCGCTGCACAACTTTGTCAAACATGGCTAGAGGCATCCTCATGAAGTTCTGAATGCACGAGTGTCTTTCCTTCCTCAGCTCCACCATCAGCTTGATGCTACAGTCCGTACTCTGCTCTTCTCCCGATCCAATCTTCGGACCCAGACGCTTCTTGGCACCTCCTTTTCTTCCCATTAGAACAGGTGAAAGAGCCTGCTAGCATGGCTTCGCCACGTTGCCAGAATGATGTTGCTACCAAAAGGAGTGTGTGAAGATCCATAGGGGAGATGACTGGATGCTGTGGAAGAGCCAAGATCCAGATGAAGGCTGAAGAGGTCTGCACAGCACTGCTGCTGGACTGAAAGTGCAGCAATTCCAGTGAGTTGCCTCCCCTTATAGGCAATATAGGTTTTCCACCATGTGTCCTTTTGCATCCTCTAAGCATCCTCTAGACATCCTTAATATCCAAGATTAGCGTTCCCCTCTGCGAACGTTTTTTGCCATTTAACCTGCCTTTGTATGCGAAGCTGCATCCACTTTCATCCTTTCTCCGTCCATGCTTACTAACCCTGCATGTCCGTTTCCATGTCCATTTCGCGGGGGGGGGGATTCCTCGCCTGTGTCTTGCTTTCCGCTGGAGGGGATTGAGTTGCGCGGCGTGCGAGCAGATGCTAGCGGATGTTAGCGGACACGTAACGGATGACAACGGATTCAGAATGGATGTTCACCGGTATGCGTTGCGGATGCAGAACGGACGCGTTGGATACCATTTTTCCGGCTCAAAAAGTTTTGACAGCTTCAAAACTTTTTGCAGAGATGGAACCTCAGTCGACGATGCTGGACGGTATAGAGAGGATGAAAAATGGACGTAGTGAGTTACCAGAACGGACATGAACGCAGTTAACAACGGATGGCAAGTGTTTCTCTCCGTTTTACATCCTCTTTCCATCCGTTGGTGCAGTGTGACATGGGCTTAAGTCTCCAAATCTGAAAAAGCACTTCTTCCACTAGCTGAATAATTTCAGGAGAAAATAAAGGGAAAGATCAAGTTCTATATTAAACTGGAAAGTCGCAGAAGATTCTACTGTTTGGCTGAATGTTCATACTTATTTAACTAATATCATAGGATTCCAGAATTATGGAGTTAGTAGCAGAGGTGGAATTCAGCCAGTTTGCATCAGTTCAGGCAAACTGGTTGTTAACTTTTTGCCCAGTTTGGAGAACCTGCTAATCCCATCTCTGGCAACAACCTGCGCTCTGAAAGCTGCCTCTCACAAGGAGACTGCAGACAGTGATTTTCCATTGTTTTAAGCATTGTTTGTAGCTCAGCTGATAGGTAAGACAGAGCAGATTGCGGTACCTCAGCTGTTTTACGCACCAGCACTGAAGGAAAGGTAAATTTTCATGCTTAAAATCGCCCATTTTAGAATGCTCCACGCATGTGGAAAGCCCACACCCACAGAACCAGTTGTAAAATATTTTTAATTCCACCACTGATTATGATTGCTCATAACCAGTAAAAGAGGAATGGAAAAATCCCTATCTGTAGATCAGCATTTTTCAGTCTTGACAAGTTTAAGATGGGTGAACTCTGGGGAATTTGAGGAATTGAAGTCCACGCACCTAAAGTTGTCAGTGTTGAGAAGCATGGGTTTACACTAGAGTTTTTTTCATTTTCCATTCCTGTTTCATTTAGAGTTTGGTGCAATTAAATAAATCAGGTGCTTTCATTAACAAATAGTGATTAAAATTATATGAACCATTACGAGACTTTTTGTAAGGAACTGAAATTAAAAGTTGATCTTGGCTTTGCTGATTAGATATGGGATTATGGAAATAATGTAGACAAAAGTTAATCTTAGAGTAAGAGTTTGATATATGTTTTTCCTTATATCTGTACCAAAGAAAGTTGGAAGTCATTCTTTTTTAGTTTTCCTTCTTTTCCTCTTACTTTTTTACACTTTCACTCTTTTTCTTTCCTGAGCCTTTTCTTTTTTCAAATCTGTCTTTTCTATTTGTTTATTCCTTAGCTTTGTATTTTTTTTTTTTTNTTATTCCTTAGCTTTGTTTTTTTTTTTTTTGATATATGAAGGATCAAATACTCAGCCATTATAATTCTATATTCCTTATTTATAGAAATCATATCAAAATTTAGAATGAAATCCATTGGGAGCCATCTCATATAACGCAGGCTCTGAGTCCCTCTCACCAAAAAGTGTTTATCAATAGAAGATAATATTTGTTCAGCTCAGGGTGAACAGTGGGTTCCTTGGTACTTTCTGAGCTTGATGGTTTTCTTGCAGATGTTTCATTACCAAGCTAAGTAACATCATCAGTACTAGAAGGGAGCGGAGTTTAGTCTTCTTTTCATATACTAGTGGCTTACCCTATCAGTGTTGATCAGTTGCTTCACAAAAATGTTTTGATTGGTGCCAGGTCTCTCCAGTCTCAGGCAGAGAAGGGCTATTCTGCATTCCTCCCTCAAATGTTATTTAAAATATGGAATTTCCCAGCATTCCTTTAGGAACCTCCAACATGCAAACTGTGGTTACTCATCCTAAAATGAGTTGGAGCTTCAAAATGTGCAATTTTCTGGGGTGTATAGCTAAAAATCAGTCTACATTTAGTATGGGATATTTCTTCATAACCAAACAAAAGTGTTTTTCTGTGCAGTTCACACCCCTTGCTTGCTGGATCTGGACGTCACAAAGCAAAGCCCATATTTTGTAATAGGTATTCATAATTAATCTCCACACCCTGTTTTGGCTGGCAGAATGCTACTGGAGGCTGACTGCAGTCACATCCCCTGGCCATACCCACCCAGCCACACCCACCCAGCTAGTCATTAGGGCAGAGAACCAGTTGTTAAAATATTTGAATCCCACTACTGGTTAGTAGAGACTGCAAGGATTCTAGTCCATGCTCCCTGCAGTTTTTAGGAAATCAAATATATAATCCTTGAGAAGTGACTGTCTAGTCTCTTCTTAAACATTTCCAGAGATGAAGAACCCACAACAAAATTGCTTCATGACTAGTTAAGATTTTATGGTGAAGATGGTTTTCCTTATATTAAAATGAAATAAGTGTGGTTGCATCTTCTAAATGCCATCTTTCATATTATGATATTCTTATGCACCAGAACTGTCGGTTCCCTTAGCCTATTCTCACAGCCCCTGCATCATCTTTATTGCCCTCTTATGACATCTTGTATTCTCCTATCACCTTAAAAAAGTAGACTCCAATGACATGTATTTTTTCAAGAATAAATGTTGATGGGCATGTTCAAGAGAATGTGTAAATATGATAATGGGTAAAGGTGAGGACTCAAATTTCATTCTGTTTACAGTTATCTCTAACATGTAGAATTGAAAAGTATCCACCACAGAAAACCCCTTGCAGAATATATTTGGCTTCCTACCACTATTATTGGTAGTTTGTCCAGGATGGAAAAGGTCTTCTGCTTTGGGAGTTGGACTAGAAGAACTCCAACATCCTTTTCAGCCCGATATTTTCATGATTCCATGATTATTGCGAACATGGATAAGAGCAGGAGTTTCCAACCCCAGGCCATGGACCAATACTGGTCCATTAGGAACCAGGCTGCATAGCTGGAGGTGAAAGCAGATGAGCAAGCAAAACAGAAACCATTCCCTTCCCCAATCCATGGAAAAATTGTCTTCCATGAAGCCAATCTTTCCAAAAATATTGGGGGCGACTAGTTTAGAGGACAGTAAGAATCTATAATAATAAACCTTCCTGGTTTAAAAGGGGGCTTTCAAAAAAATCTTATACCATCATTACACACAATAAACACTTGAGGGCATTGCAGCATCATAATGTAAACAGGCACACTTTTAGTTGGTCTCTATCAGATTATATGCATTGAAAACTATGTATACACACACATATATATAAAACTACAAAACTTTCCCCTACATGCTGGAAATGCAATAAAGAAAAAGGAACTTATTATCATTTGTGGTAGAGTTGCAGAGAGGCCCAAAATTATTGGCATAAACTACATAAGTGGCTGGAAGAAATATGTGGGACGAAAATAGAACATAGACTGGAGTTCTTTCTGTTGGGGATGAATATGAGGAAATATGATAAGGAAATCATTTACTTAATAATCCATATAATTACTGCAGCAAGATTGGCATATGCACAGAAATGGAAAAATAAGGATACTCCAAATGAATTTGAGATACTTAGCAAAATTATGATGTGCGCAGAAATGGATAAACTAACAAAAGAATTAAAAAAATAAGGAGGATTTGGATTTTTATAAAATATGGGACAAATTTTATGGTTGGCTAGGGAAGAGGAAGATTCAAGAGAGTAAGGAATGATTATATATATATTTAATGTGTATGGAATGAAATTGTGTATTATTATTATTGGACTTAGCAAAGTAATGACAAAGATCAATGTTAAGAAGACTGTACCATGTTCAACATTTTTAATATATTTTTTGTTTATGTTTGTGTTTGTTTATTTGTTTAATAAAGAAAAACCTTTTTTAAAAAAGAAAAGAAAACTATAAATACACTATAAACTATACACACACACACACACACACACACACACACCACACTAATTTCTGCTTTGTCATTTGAAAATGTTACTCCAAATCCTATTGTAATCTTAAATTATTGTCACTTTTATTATAGACTTTATGGTTTGGGAATTTCCAGAATAGATTTTGCAAAGGTAAGTTAAAAAGGCTAAGAAAATCCTTAAAAAGGAGCTCAAGTTTTTCAGGGAAACTAAACCAACCCAAAAGGTCTAGTTTATTACATCAATAGCAAGGAAAAAGAAAATAAAAACTGATAGGGCCTGTAACAGCTGATGAAGACAAAATTGCTTTGAAGTTGAGAGAGCTGTGTTCCAATGAACATGGGTACAACATTTGACAAAAAGAATGGCAACCCACAATAAGTAGAGGGATAGCTGAGGAAGGGCATCACTATCATAAAAAAAAAAATCAGTCTCCAGGACCACAATTTAAAAAAAATGTTGAGACTCTAGAAAAAGTGCAGAGAAGAGCAATAAAAATGATTAAGGAACTGAGGCTAACACATACAAAGAATTGTATGCAAGAATTAGGTATGTCTAGTTTAATGAAAAGAAGGACAAGGGGTGACATGGTAGGAGTGTTCCTATTCTGTCTTCATTACCTGTTAGTCTGTGTGCAGCTCGACATGCAGTTAAACCACCAATAAAACAGACCATATGCATAGATCTGAATGTTTATTGAAAGAACAGGATAGGGTGAAACTTAGGAAAATAGGGATACATACAATGGGATATATATAATGAGATACAAATACAAGATAGACAGTATTGAGTTACTGTTGAAGTAATAAATACAAGCAATTTAAATCTCACCAGTGATGCTGTGTGTGAGGGATATTGGTTTGTTTTTGGATGACCATATGCCACAGATTAAGATGGATTCTTCTTTGTGCTTCTGCCTTCTCCAAATGCTGAAGGAAATGGAATCTGGGTTCCCAGAAGGCATTTGTTTTGAGAGTGTAGGCTGATGGGTGAAGAGGTGGGGTGTCAGCCTCCAAAAATCCTTCTTCTGCTTGTTCTCTTTCTGGCTGCCATAGAAATGGGTGGGGGGACAGGGGGGAGAATAATTGGGCTTCATGGGGGGAAGGGTACTGGAGGATAAACTTGGTATATTGAAAAAGTTGGGATGCTTTTTGATTATGCTTACTTGCTTACTGCGCAAATGTAGCCTCTTATCTCTCTAGACTAAGGTCAACCATCTTAGCATACCAGATGTGTGAAACACCACCAAAGATGCACCCACATGACCTTGTGACACCTCAGATTGGATGGCCAGTTTGAACTATTGGGGGTGGGAACATGGGATAACTTTCTATATGTGATTTTCGCAACTATTGCCTCAGATCTTGTATTTCTTCTGATGCTACCATGTTATGCCCTTGGTAGAGTTGGACTCTGAGGGAGAGGAGGAATAGCCAACAGGGAATGGAAGTGTGGCTCCAGAGGTTGTGGAGGAGGCTGGAGAAGGACTGAGGCCGGCTGGGCAGTCACAGGAAGAACCAGGCCCATCCCCTCTGCATCCTGGGACATGCATAGAGGAATGGAGAAGGAAACAACTTGGCTTGTGAGATAGGAAGCGGCAATGATCCTCCTCATTGGTTACAGTTGGGGAGACAAGTATAGAGAGAGATGGTTAGAACACAAGTTGCCAAAAGCAAGCGTGTTTTATTTTGGTCTGTTATCTTGGTTGGCGTCCTTCCAACAGACTGTGCTTTGTTATCTCTTTGAATTTGGTAAATACTTCTCCTGATCCATTGTGCACATTTCATCATTGTAGTTTGTTTGGTTTTTTTATTTCACCTCTATCTACTCATTAAATTTGGACTGTATTGCTTTCTTTTGAAGGCTATCTTTGAGTACATTTTATTTCCAACTGAATATTATTGAACAGTGGGGACAAGTTGGAGGCAATAAAGGACATTTATTTACGTTTTGGATTTTGTTACATTTGTGTTACACTCTGAGTCATCATATTTTGCTTCTGGCCACCCCTCCAACTTGCTTTTGTTTTATGTGGGGTGACCCAGCCCAACCAGGTGTTGGAAAATTATACCAGTTTTGCTGTCAGTCCAGGCCATGTTTGAGGATCCTGTTTGGGCCCAGATTGCAAGCAGACATTTTAGAGCATTGAAGCAGGGGCATGGGTCTCTCACAGATTATATTGCAAGTTTCCGGGTAGTCGCCAAGGACTTACAATGGAATGAGGCAGCACTGATAGTCTAGGGTTTGTCATCAGAGATCCTGGATGACTTGATGCGCACTGAATGCCCTCGTACCCTGTAGGAGCTCATGCATCTCTGTCTTTGTATGGATGCCAGGCTTTAGCAGTGACGACCATGATGATAGACGGAGACTGCATTCATTCCCAGTAAGATAGTGCCCCTGTGGAAGTGCCTCTGGAAGACCCCATGCAGTTGGGGGCTGCCCACCCTTGCCTGACCCAAGCAGAAAAGGATAGGCATCGTCATGATGGTTTATGCCTCTATTGTGGCAATCGAGGCCATTTTGCGGCTAAGTGTCCTGCTAAGACACCTAAAGCAGTGATGTCAGTGGTGGTGGGAAACGAGCATCGCCTGGCCTACGGGGGTCAAGGACTTCAGACCTGCTATCCTTGCCATCTTTGCCATCTTTGCTATCCTCGCCATCTTTGACATTTCCAGTTGTCACTGGTGAAGCATCTTGTGCTGACAGGGAATGAGTTCGTGCCTGGCCAGGGAGCGGTGAGACCCAAGCTTTGGTCAACTCAGGGCCCATGGCCAATTTCATGGATGCTCATTTTGTCAAGCAGTGGTTCATTCCCCAGCAACAGGTGTCCCCACCAATAATGGTGGAGATGATTGATGGTTGGGCCCTTTGTTCTGGACCTGTTGCTGCTGCAACCAAATCCCTTCACATGCGTAGTGGGTAGCATGTGGAGGAAGCCGTGTTCTACATTACCACAGTGCTTCACTTTCCAGTGGTGCTGGGTTTGGAGTGGTTATGGGCCCATGATCTGCAGATCGTCTGGTCGTCTGGAACTGTGCAGTTTCTTGATAGGAAGTGTGCCAACCATTGCTTGCATTTCTGTGCAGGGGGTGTGGCTACACCTGTGGACCTGGATCTACCTGCGGAGTTGGTGGACTTTGCTAATGTGTTTGGGGAGAAGGAGGCAGATCAGTTGCCTCTGCATTGGGCATATGACTGTCCAATCAACTTGTTGCCCGATACAAAATTGCCAGTGGGTCGGATATATTCCCTGTCAGAACCAGAGTTGGCCGTGTTGCGGGATTTTATTAACAAGAACCTCCAGAAAGGGTTTACCCAGCCTTCTACCTCCCCATTGGCTGCACCGTGCTTTTTGTTAAAAAGAAATCAGGGGAGCTACATCTGTGCTGTGATTACCGCAAGTTGAATGCAATCACAGTATGGAATTGGTACCCGCTTCCACTCATTCCTGAACTGATTGAGTCGCTTTGTCAAGCTAAGATCTTCACAAAGTTGGACCGGTGGGGGCCTAAAACCTGGTTCACATTTATGCAGGAGACAAGTGGAAGATGGCTTTCTGGATGAGGTACAGTCATTTTGAGTATACCGTGATGCCTTTTAGATTGACCAACACTCATGCTGTGTTCATGCATTTCATGTATGACGTCTTCTGTGATTTATTGGATTAGTTTGTGGTTATTTATCTAGATGACATTTTAATTTACTCAACTTCCCTGAAGGAACATTGGCAACTTGTGTGGCTGTTGTTGCAATGCTTGTGCGATAACCACCTGTTCGCTAAGTGTTAGGGATAACATTGTTTACCCTAACTGGTTTAGGTAAAATAATAAATAAGTAATCATGGTTTGTATGTTGAATTGTCTGCAACTTTAACTGTGGGATAGTGATTGGGGGAGTGGTTGTGAAAGCACCTTAAAAGAAGCAAGACTGCAGCGTGCTCTCTCTCTGGCTTTGATGATCCCTGATTACTGCTTGGAAACTAGACTGCATTGCTCGAACGGGAGAGAGAAACAAAGGACTGATTTGTAAGTGAACTGACATCGGATATTCTACATGGACTTTGCTAACTGTATATCCCTGAATGGATTGACTAAATGATACATGACTATTGGACTGTTATTTTGACTATGCTATATAATGGAATAACTATAATTTGATAGCACAAGCGTATCTGTTATTTTTACTGTATGTTAATAAGCATACAAGCTTTAGCTCACTCATTTATCTGTGTGCCTATCTGACTAACGCTGCACATTCTGTTTAGCTTGTCTCCTAACCTGGTTGGGGAACCCAGGCTTAACACTAAGCATGAGAAGTGTCAGTTTGCACAAATTTTGACAGTTTGACTACTTGGGTCATCGTATTTCACCTCCTGGGGTGGAAATGGACCTGGAAAAAGTCAAGTTGTTACAGGTGTGGGTACCTCCACAGTGGGTTAAGGATGTGCAACAACAGTTGGGGTTCACAAACTACTGCCGCCACATTTATTCCCCACTTCTGCCTTGACTGCTCCTCTTTCTAATCTGCTGAAGAAAGGAGAGACGTTCCATTGGGGTACTGAGGAGCAGGCAGCTTTTGATGCCCTGAAGTCGCCTTTGCTTCCGAGCCTATCCTTAAACACCCTGATCCATCCGTCCATTCCAGCCATTTGTGGTGGAAACAGATGCTTCTGATGTGGCTGTTGGTGTGGTGCTCCTCCAGGCCTATGCTCCTGCAGGCACCTTGTTCCCTTACGCTTGTCATTCCCAGAAGTTGTTGGCTCCGAAGTGCAACTATATGATTTGGGACAAGGAACTACTGATGGTGAAGGTCACTTTTGAGACATGGCGGCACCACCTGGAGGGGGCTCAACACCAGATTTAGGTTCATACAGATCATCGCAATTTGGAATACCTACATACAGCTTGGACATTGAACCAGCATCAGATGAGATGGTCGTTGTTCTTTGCCTGATTTGATTTCCGGGTGACTTATGTTCCAAGTGGGTGGAACCAATGCACTGATGCACTATACTGGAATCCCAAGTATATCTGAAGGGAGGACAAAATCTTGCCATGGACAGTGATTCCATTGGAGTGGTTTGCGGCCACAGAATTGTGGACCTTTGGGTGAGGATTCAGGGGGCATAGTGGCAGGATCCATTTGTGGCAGCTCGGCATCGAGAATTGAATGAGAATGGGAGACAAGAGACTCCTTGGGCATATATTGGAGATCATGTGGTTCCCTGATCACATGTACTGTGCCTGGAGGTCCTCTTCATGGCCTTATCTTACGTTAATGTCATGATAGTCTGGCGGCGGGACACTTTGGGGTGTTCAAAACACTGCACCTCATCTCAAGGACATTTTGGTGGCTGAGACTTTAGCATGACGTGTTGGGATATATGGCATCCTGTGGGATCTGTGGACAGGCCAAGTATGCTTCTGGTGCACCCCCTAGTCTTTTGCAGCCATTACCCACACCAGAAAGACCTTGGAGGGCCTTCATTGGACTTCATCACTGAGCTGCCACCCTCGAAGGGTGCTGCTACAACCATTTTGGTGGTGGTGGATATGTTGACTAAAATGGCCCACTTTATTCTGTGTGCGGGTCTTCTGATGGCCAGGATAATGGCCCAATTATTTATCTCCCATGTATTCTGGTTGCATGGGCTACCAGACCGAATAGTATCAGATCAGGGGGTACAATTTACGGCCTGCTTCTGGCAGACCTTACTCATGGAACTGCAGGTTCAGGCATGTCTGTCATCCACCCATCACCCCAAAACTGAAAGAGAGAGAGTGAATGCTACTTTGGAGCAGTACCTCCGCTGTTTCAGCAATACTAAACAAGACAATTGGGTGGAGGTGCTGCCAGTGGAAGAATTCACTTATAACAATGCTCAACATGAACCCACCTGTGTGTCACCTGTTCTTTGCCAACTATGGTTTCATCCATGACTTTTTCCTTTAGCCCCGTCTGACTCCCCAGTTCCTGCAGTGGATACGTTCTTGCAAGAGTTAAAAGCCGTGCACCACATGGTCCGAGACCAACTAGAGAGAGCCAAGGAGGACATGTTTTGCAGACTGACATCTTCACGATGTTCCACCTGTAGTGGTAGGCTCTCTACCTGGGTTTGGCTCTCTAACCAGTACTTACCAACAACATAGCCATCGAAAAAGTTCGATCACTGTTATTTGGGACATTTTCTGGTTGAGGTGGTGATCAATCCTGTGGCGTTTCACCTCTCCCTGCCACAGACCATGCATATCCATCCTGTTTTTCATTGCTCCCTGTTAGTCCCTGTATCGGCCAAAAGCCCGCATAGACCAGCTCTACCACCACCAGCCCCAGTAACCCCTCAGGGGGAGGCGGAGTATAAAGTGGACAGCATCTGAGATTCATGTCATTTGCAGGGCCAATTTCAGTATTTGGTGGCATGGAAAGGTTATGCATAGAGCATTCCAGCAATGTGAGTTTCCCAGTGAGTTCATAAAAAGGCTAACTTTGTTTGTATTACAGGACCTCTATATTCATAACTTATATTTGTGATATATTCAAAACATATAAAATATGTAACATATTCAAACTATTATGAGTGGGAGCTATTTGTCAGCAAGACTATTAGGTCTAGTTGGCTTTGGCTTAAAAAAAGAACAAGTATCCATATAAATGGGACTACATATTGACTACAAGTGACAAAAATAAAAAAAATATCAGAAAAATAATTCCAACAATTACAATTTCAACCACCTCCCCAAAATAAGAGAAGTATCGTGGAAACCAGCTGACAAAAATGGCATAATACAAGGTAGACACCCTGAGTAAGAAGAAATAAAGCAAAATCCCTCATGTATCAATTAAAATGTTTTTTTAAAAAAACAAAAATGATGCCATCTATGTCAAAGTAGATAACCAGGAAGTAGTAAATTTCATTTTAAAAATTAAGGAAAAAGAGGCATCAACACATACTACAACACAAAATATAGCCTAAGTTAAAACCTACACAAATAACTAACTCTGGTAATAGGCATAACAACTAGAAGTATTCAATGCAGAAACACCTTCTATATGTGCTCATAAAAAATCTAGGGATGTGTGGCCCCGAATAGCAATTAGAGACACAGGGGTGATTTCATTTGGTAGTATCCTAATGGCATTAACTATAATATGGGCATAGTTGGTAATATCCTTATGACATTAACAATAACATGGGCAAGCAATGCAGAAATAAGAAGAGGGGCAATGCCAATTGAACAACCTCAAATCAGGCAAATACCATGTATAAGGTAACACTGTATAAGCAGCAGGCCCAAAATTAACCATCCTTCAGAGCTGTTCTGGTTTTTCAATGCAGCAGAGATGTTAAAAGTCCAATTTCAGTATGCATGCCCAACAAAAATGACTAAAATGATTTAATAGGAGGACTTGTGATATAGGCAAGAAGTATAGATCTTCCTGAATCATCCTCGTGATTAAGAAATAAAATGCATCAAGAAAAAAATGAGAGCATGAAAAGTTAAGGAACTCCCAACTCAACAGGATGCCCTCCTTTTTGATGGTATATACACTCAGAAATCTGCCAACTTTAAACAAACAAAATTAGAGGACATTTGAATGAAAAAAAATAGCCTTCAAAATCAATGGGAGAATTTGGTGTAATATCAGCCATCTAGTTGAGTATATTTTATGCTATGAATTCCTTCTGTGCTATGGAGCAAGAAATCCATTTGTAGAAAGAAAATATAAATGCAAGGTCAATTATCCCCACAAGTTACTACCCTTGCAATCTTCTGCAGTATTCCCTTCCCTGCTATTCTATGATTCTGTAAGGATCTCCTGCTGGAGGAGGGGGTTGGACAAGATGACCTCCGAGATCCCTTGCAGGCCAGCCCTAGATTGCTGTGCTGCTTCAAAAAGTCTTCTGAAGCCAGGGTTTGTTCCTTCCTTCCTTCCTCTCCCTCCCTTTTTTCTCTCTCCCTCCCTCCCTTCTTCCATGTATTTATCTATCCATTCATATATCTCATTCACTTTCTTCTCTCTCCCTCTCTTTCTTTCACTCTTTCTCCCTCTCCCTCTCTCTCTTTCTCTCTCTTTCTGTCCCTTCCCTTCCTCCTTCCCTCTTTCCTTCTAAAGCTAGAAGACCCACCTGAAACACACACACATTCCCCCATCATGCCCTTGGTAGAATTGGACTCTGAGGGAGAGCAGGAACAACCAACAGGGAGTGGAGGTGTGGCTCCGGATGTTGTGGAAGAGGCTAGGGAAGGGCAGAGGCCGGCTGGGCAATCAGAGGAAGAACCAGGCCCTCTACATCCTAGGATATTCAGGGAGGAAGGAAACAACTTGGCTTACAAGAGAGGAAACGGCCATGATCCTCCTCATTGGTTGCAGCTGGGGAAACTAGTGTATAAGAGAGACAATTACAACACAATATTGCCAGAAGCAAAGCATGTTTTATTTTGGGCTGAAGTTATCTTGGTTGGTGTTCTTCCAACAGACTGTGCCTATTTATCTCCTTGAATTTGGTAATTACTTATCCTGGTCTGTTGTGGAAATTTCGTCATTGTAGTTTCTTTGGTTTTTTTTTATTTCACCTCTGCCTGCTCATTAAGTTCAGACTGTATTGCTTTTTTTGAAGACTATTTTTGAGTATGTTTTATCTCCAACTGAGAGTTATTGAACAGTGGAGCCAAGTTGGAGGCATCAAAAGACATTTATTTACATTTTGGATTTTGTTATATTTGTGTTACACTCCGATTCATCACACTCCCCCTTCTAACCCTGCTATTCTATGATTCTGTAAGGATCTCCTGCTGGAGCAGGGGGTTAGACTAGAAGATGACCTCCGAGATCCCTTCCAGCCCGAGGTTGTTGAGCTGTTTCAGAGACTTCTGAAGCCAGGGTTTGCGTCCTTCTTTCCTCTCCTTTTTTTCTCTCTCCTTCCCTCCCTCCCTCCCTGTATTTCTCTATCCATCCATATATCTCATTCACTTTCTCCTGCCTCCCTCCCTCTCTTTCTTTCTTTTTCTATTGTTTAATGTCTATTCTGAATCAATTTTCAATGAAGAACTGGAAAACATAGATGCTGGCCTTAAGGTAGTTTGGATCAACAATTTAAAATATGCTGATGACACAGTTCTGCTTGCCAGTAAGCATGAAGACCTGAATTGGAAAGTGAAACTGGAAGTAGCCTGGGTGTGGCTCTATTCTCTGCTCTGAGCTCTGAAGCTGCTGCTTGTGTTTTGTTTGTGTCACATTGGAAGAATCTACTATTGGTATTGTAAACTTTACTTCAAATATTATATATATAAAGAAGTTAATGAATCCTGCTGAATCAGTCATCTGTGTGTGCTTTGTCGATTTGAATTTCTGATGCAAAATCTAACTGGTTATTGGCCCAGAACAAAAAAAGAAGACTGAATTGTAATTTAAGCTGAGAGAGACTGTCTGTTAGAGGTGGTATTCAGCAGGTTCTGACCAGTTCTGGAAAACCAGTAGCAGAAATTTTGAGTAGTTCAGAGAACTGGCANCCCAAATCCCAGCTGATTGGCTAGATCTTCTTTTGTTGCCCTGCACAGGAGAATGGAGCTGGAAAGCAGGTTAGTGGGGTGGGGAGGGAATGGGATTTTGCAGTATCCTTCCCCTGCCACACCCACAGAACCAGTAGTAAAAAAAATGAATCCCACCACTGCTGCCTGTATTTAAAAAAGGAGAAACCAGGCAGAGAAAGCTTTGCAGGGTGGCTGAGAGATTTAAGGAGAACTCTCTGCCTTGTTTGGGTCAGAAGCAGTGGTGGAATTCAAAATTTTTACTACCGGTTCTGTGGGTGTGGCTTGGTGGGTGTGGTGTGGCTTGGTGGGCATGGCTTGTTGGGCATGGCAGGGGAAGGTTATTGTAAAATCTCCCACCCCACTCTAGGGGAAGCTCTTTTCAAAGATAGAAATGCACTACTATCAGTATGGGTTATAATTAAAGAACAACACTGTTTGAAAATACTAGTCTGGCTTTCCATAATGGAAGCATTTATGTTATCAATATGGAAAATATTAAAAGATATAAAGATATTTTGAATGAAAAAGGAATTAAAAACTAAGCAAGAACTGAGCAAAGGGATGACTATAGCATGGTGGCCAAAGATGCAGATACAATCTCGATATGAGCAAGATGCTAAAATGTATGGTTTTAATAAATAATTAACAAAATTAGACCAGATATTAACTGGGACAGTTATTAATAAATATTACTATTTATTAAGCATCAAATAGGAAAAAATAATAAAAAATACTAAGAGAACACCTGTCTGACCTTGATGAATACAAATCACCGGGGTAGATAGATAGATAGATAGATAGATAGATAGATAGATAGATAGATAGATAGATAGATTCTTTATTGCCATGCTGATTGGGACACACAAGGAATTTTGTATTTGGTGCATAAGTGTACATAAAGAAAAATAAAAATCATTTATTCAAGAATCATAAAATACAACACTTAATGAAATAATAAGATTCTTTATTGTCAAGTGTGATTGGACACACAAGGAATTGTCTTGGTGCAAATGCTTTCAATGTACATAAAAGAAAAGATACATTTGTCAAGAGTCAAGATCATAATGGGAACAACACTTATATAGGGTACAATAAGCAATCAAATCATACAAGGAAACAGTTAATATAAATTATAAGGATACAAGCAATAAAATTACAGCCATACAGTCACAAGTGGTGAGGGGGATGGGTGATAAGGAATGATGAGAAGATTAATAGTAATGCAAACTTTTTAAACAGTTGGGACAGAATTAAGGGATTATTTGTTTGGCAGGTGATGGTGTTTGGGAAAAACTGTCCTGTATTCTGTGGTGTGCAGTGCTCTATAGCATCGTTTTGAGGGTAGGAGTTGAAACAGTTGATGTCCAGGATGTGAGGGTCTGTAGAATATTTCCACAGCCCTCTTTTTGACTTGTGCTGTATACAGGTCCTCAAGGAAGGCAGGTTTGTAGCAATTTTTTTTTTCTGAAGCAATTTGTTATCCACTGAAGTTTGTGTCTGTCTTGTGGGATGCAGAGCCAAACCAGGCAGTTAAAGAAGTGTAGATGACTGTCTAATAATTCCTCTGTAGAACTGAATCAGCAGTTTTTGGGGTAGTCTGAGCTTCCTAAGTTGGCACAGAAAGAACATTCTTTGCTGTGCTTTTTTGATGACGTTTTTGATGTTTTGATGTCCATTTTAAGTCTTGAGATATGATAGACCTAGAAATTTGAAGGTCTCTACTGATGATACTGTTGTCTAGTATTGTAAGAGGTGGTGTAGTATGGGAGGGCTTTTCCTGAAATCTATTACTATTTTATAGTTTTGAGTTCAAGATTGTTCTGGTTGCACCACAAGGCTAATTGTTCAACTTCTGGTCTGTATGCAGATTCATCATTGTCTCAATGAGACCCAATCACTGTTGTATCATTTGCCAGACTTCAGTATTTTAACAGATGGATCATTTGAGATGCAGTCATTGCTATATAAGGAGAAGTGGAGAAAGCACACAGCCTTGGGGGGGGGAGGGAGGCTGTACTAATTTGTACGGGATCTGAGTGTGACGAATCAGCTTCACCATGCTGCTTCCTGTCTGTTTAGGAAGTCTTATAATCAATTTACAAGTTCGTGATCAGAAACGCTAGCTGATGTTTAGTTTAGTTAGAAGATATCTTGGAATGGATGGCATTAAAATTGCTGAGCTGAAGTCTAAAAGGGACCCTTGCATAGGTCTTGTGGATTCAAGCATGTGTTGTTAGTGTTTCCAGAAAAACTCAACTCAGCAGATAACTCATGAACCAGACATATTCTAAAGTTTCCTTTTTATTTAGAGTAAGTCAACTGGCACAATCTGGGCAAATCCTGAATCTGAACAATTCCACGGTCTTCCTCCAATAAGTAAAATATTACAAATCCACTTCCCTGCCCCGATCATTTCCATCACACTACGCCCAATCCATCTTGTCCCAACTTGAGATGTCCCCTCAGCCAGGTGCAGGAGCAACATGACCTTGGCTCTAAAGAGAATGATATTATGTCTACTAATTTGCCTCCATCCAATTCCCCCCTTCCTCTTCCCAGGCTCAGGAATGTGGCCAGGCGTGGAGCTTCTGGTGCTAAATATGGCTTTCAAAGCTGACAGGTGCGCCCCCCTCTAGAAAAAATCCACGTCCTGAAATACAATAAACAAAATACAACAAGGGGTTAACACATTGTCATCAAGCCACTTAATATCCCCTCTCCCCCCTCAAAGGGGACCTTTTGTCTTGTCGGGGAACTTGATCATTGAATTGTTATAACCAATCTATCTGCATGTAAGCAAATCCAACTTTTCACCCAAGTAGGTCTCGACAAAGGGGACGCCTTTCCACGCACTAAATGTTCTGACTTTCTGACAGTGAGAACAATCAACCAATGGAACAGCTTGCCTTCGAAGTTGTGGGAGATCCATTCACTTGAGACTGTTCAAGGAGAGAGTTAGACTGCCTTTGTCAGAAATGGTGTTGGGGTCTCCTGTTGGGCGGGGGGGGACGGACACTAGATGACCGTACAATCGTCCCTTCCACACTTGATTAACTGTTATCTGTTATCTGATCTGGTTATTTCTGTTTAAATATTGTAATCATCCTCTTGTGTAATTAGCATCAAGGATTTTCTGATTTCACAATGTGTTTTGGCTTGCTGTACTACTAAAGGTTTGGGGATCTGCTGGGTATGGGCTCGTTAAGATTGGATACCAACAGACAGGCTTCAAGAAGCTGCTATGGAAATTGGGTGTATTTTCCCTACCAATGGAGGCCTAAGTTGGACAGTCACTGGATTGATTACTTTCGATATAGGGAAGGGACCCAGCGAATTTAGACCCATTCTTTACTTAGGAAGCTTCAACTTAAATCATTTAGTTGACAAAAACACTTTGTCATCCATCTTCAAAGGGGTTTGGAAGATCCTATGTTTATCTGCCTGGGTTTTATATTGCTCAGCTGCTTCTGCTGGAGGCTTTTTTGTACTTCTCCCACCAAAAAAGGTTTGATTCTTCAATCCATTAAGGACATGGATGTTGGGGTTCTCTAGCTGTCAGGCATAGGAACAAAGTTCCATGCAGTGTATTTGGAAGGAGCCCAGCGCTGCTGGTGTATGTGCTTATTATAAGCCTTTCTGGCAAATGGCAATTAGAGATCTGCCCAGTTTTCTTGCTTTTAATTTACAAAACATTCTAAAGTCATTGTTTCACCATTAGCATTGGCTGTTCAGCCAATTCTGTTACAAGAAGGATGAAAAGCTGAGAAGTCCTTGGATGACCCAATGGATTTTCAAATCCCTCCAAGAATACCAGTAAATTGATCTTGTCTGAGAACACTCAATGGCATTCCATGAAGCGATTAAAATATGCTTCGATGAAACAGTTATGTCAGGTTTTTTACGGTGGATGGTTGTAGGTCCATGACATGCTTGTAAGTGGGCTTGTTGGGAGAATAGATCTGTGCACAGCCAAATCACTGTATTCCCCTCCACTTTGGTAATTCCAAAAATAAAGTCCTTGCTATTTTTCCCACGGCTTTGTACAAACACCTACTTCTTGAAGCAAAGTCCAGGTGGTTCCCATGCTATTGCTTTCATGGTGGCACAAAGATGAACAGCTTTATACATTAGTTCTTGAAATCAATTTCTTTTTTGGGCCACCGGAATTGCTTCTGGCTAAATGTAGGGTTTTTAAAAAAACTCAAGTGTCGTCCCCTCCCAACCAGAGCATGACTGTGTTTTCAGCACCATCAATACTCAGGTGTATTGGGTAACGATGAATCCTTGTTTTCCTTTCCACTAGTCTTTCACTCACTGGTCAAATCGTCTAGGTATTCAGGAAACCATGGGTCATTTTAGAGTGCTGCTGTCAAATCTGTTATCGTTTCTCCTCAGGGAGTCTAGAACTGATCGGACTTGGCCTCTGGTGGTTGCTGTGTGCAGAGGTTTGAAGCTTCTGATATCATTAGGTTTGCACTACTTCCTCTTGGAACTGTCAAATGGGGTTTGTCTCAACAAGGCCATCTGCCAATATGTCCCCCCCCCCCCCCCGGAATATATTTTCAGCTCTAAATGAATATCTTTAAGTATAGAGCCCCATTGAACTGTTTGGGGAAGCTTCAAAGCGTCTTCAGAGGGATTCTTCGAAAGCTCTGTAAACTCCATCCGGAAAATGCTCCAAAATAGGAAAGCCATCACATGGCAAAGGCTCCTTTCCCAAACTCCCACATACGTTCTGTTCAGTCAATGTTTTTTGAACTAAGCACAACGGCATCAGTTTGGTTTTTGAGAGTCGTTTTGAAGTAGCAGCAGCCACATAGCCACATCCACTGTCTTGGACTATGAAAGGTTGGTTCTAGGATTCCCGCGATGTTCGGGAGGGATAGGCTTCGCTGCAAACAAGCACTTGTAAAGTTTGAAAAGATTTTGACATTCTTTGTCCAAGTGAAAGTGATGAGTTTTGGTTGTGGCTCGAAGAAGGGCTGATTTCAGTAACTCTGTTAGGGAGGATGACCTCAGCAAATGAAGGGAATTGAATTGTCTATAAAATTTTGCAAACCCAGGAAGCTGTTGAACTTGTTTACATGTCTTTGGGAGGCTGCCAATCTTGCACCACCTTCCACTTTTCCAGGGTCCAATCTCAATCCCGTGATTGACCATCAGTTAGCCCAGGAGTTCCAAAGACTCTTTATGGAATTCGATTTTGACAGCTTTGCATATAGCTTGCAGCTAAGTTGTTGTCCAGTAGACTGCTGACTAATTTGACATTTCTTCTAGAGTCCTTGCTGAAGTATAAGAATATCACCAAGTAACAAGTATCCACTTGTACAAATGCTCTTGGTAAGACTTCATTGCATCAGCTGCATAACTCACATAGGGGGGCCCATTGGAGTCCAAAAAGGGATGAATTCAGAATGCCCAGTGGGGCATTCAATGCTGTTTCCACTCATCTCCCTCTTTATGCGGAACTTCGGTCGTAGGCTTCTCTCAGATCTACTTTGCGTAAAGTTTTGCCTTGAAAGGTGAAGGTTAGCCAATCACTTCATTAGGGGAGGGGTATATACACACAGCTTCATGCCACAGAAAATCCACACATAATCTAAAGGCCTGTCACATGGCGACGCGATGCAAAAACATTGTAAAAAGGACACAGCGGATGACAGAAATTGTTCCATCTGTTGTTATCTGCTCTCAAAAGTGCCCGAATTTGGCATAACCAGAGCGGACAACAACGGAAAGGAAACGGACGGGGGGAGGACGTAGCCAGGATGGAAAGCGGAAGCTCCACGGAAGCCTAGCGGATGGAACGCAGATAGAGCGGATGGCACTCCGCACGCGCGCTTTCAGGGGAGCACAGCAAGCGAGACGCGCAGCAGAAGGATGCGGTAGCCGGAGCGGATGCTGAGCGGATTGAAGCGGATGCAGAGCGCGGAACCCTAGCAATCGCCTGCGGTTCCTAGCAGATTGCAAAGCATTTCACTGCGCATGCAGGGAGGATGCATTTGCGTCAGCCCCGCGGATTAAAGGGAAGCAGTCGCAAGCGCGTCCTCATCTCACAGGAAAGACCTCTGATGCAGACACATACTCCAGCCAGCCAGCCAGCCAGCCAGCCAGCAAGCAACAACCATGGCGGAAGAAGAAAAAAGCCTCTCCCATCTGCTGCAGCCCTTAGGCAAGAGGACAGGGCCACCATCCCACCCCTGGCCCTGACTCTGCCTTTGCTGTGGGCTTCTGCTGCTGGGGCTGACTCTGCTGTGCTGGAGGCTTTTGCGTACGCGCTGCTCCTTGTGCTGTGGCTTCTGCTGCTGCTTACTCATGCTAGTGCTGGTGCTTCTGCTGTGCTTACTTCTGCTGCGCTGCCTAACCTGGTGCTGGTGCTTCTCGCTGGTGCTTACTCTGCTGGCACTCTCCTAGGTCCTTGCTGGTTGCTGCTGGTCCTGTCCTGCTTGGTCCTGTGATGCTCCTGGTCCTTGCTTGGTGCGCGGTGCTGCTGGGTGCTAGCTGGTGACTGACTCTGCTGCTCGCTGATCCTGGGGTCCTGCTGGCGCTACTAGGTGCCTGCTGGTGCTGCTGCTGCTGCTGCTGTGCTGCTGGTGGTCCTGCCTGGTCCTGCTTGTGCTGCTTACTGTTGTTGTTGCTGCTGTGCTGGTGTGGCTGTGGGGAGCAGCCCCTAACAACCTTCAAAGCCCCTCTGATGAGGGCCAGATGGCCCTTTGCAGAGGAGGAAAGAGGCATATGCATGGTACACGCGGAGATGGAGGCAATTACTCCATTGAAGTAGGAACATGAGGAATGAGGTCTGAATGGCTGAGGGGAGAAGAGGTATCTTTGGCGGAACAGTCACAGGCTCTATCGAGACACCAAAAGGAGAGCAGTGCTGCTTGGAGAGAGAGGTGGAGAGGCCTGGAGCTACAGCTTCGCGGGTGCTCCCACCGGCTCGGTGGAGCACATGCACACCTGGATATGCGCAAGCTGCACCTCAAGCAAATCAGCCAGGCCACAGTTCAAGCTGACGGACCGACAGACCTACGTGATGCCAAGTGCCAGCTTCTTGGAGGGTGAGATCCGCACCTAGAGAGCCAGCCCTCTGACAACCTCTCTCTCAGGCAAGCCCGCAGAGAGCCCAGCTCCTCGTCTGGACCAAGAGTCAGCTCCTGTGTCCAGGCAGGTATCTTGTTGGAGCTGCTGCCATGACGGAAGAACCCCCCTGACAGCCTGCACTCCCCGTGGCGGAGCGTGTGGAGACCCCCTGACGCAGTTGGGAGCAAAGAGACGGCACTTCCACCAGAGAACAACCCACACCACCCCCAGCTCCACTGTCCACAAGAAAGCAGGCAGAGAGCCAGACCAGAGGGGCAGAGCCACACTGTCCTGCTGAGATCAGGGCACCATCAAAAGCAGCGTAGGATCTCCTTCTCAGCTTCGTACCCACTGAGGTCCCATCCTCCAACCGCAAGCCCTTCCTCCACCTACCGTCAACCAGACCCCTCATGAACAGTCGGGAATCCAGTACCAGGTGATAAAGGACAGGAGCACCGGTCTTCTTGCACAACCCTTCCAGACCCAGCTGAACTGCTCCACCCAGTGCCAGGCCTGCTCCTCCCCCCCAGGTTGATGTCCACTGCCCTTCAAGGCTTTCCACAGGCCCTCACCTGCCAAGGCTACGGCTACCAGGAGTCCGCAGCACAGCAGCCCTTCCAGTCCAGCACAGGTACATCGGTTGCCATCCGAGCACCATGCCACTGATGCCACCCCACGCCACCGATTTGCCGCATGCCCGATGCACCAACGCCACAAGATGCCATCGACGCCACAGATTGCCACCCATGCCTCACCTCACTCGCTCGACCAGGAACATCCCCACTACATTGCTCCTTCCTGCCACCCCACAGCCAAGCCGCGGCTTCAGAAACATCTGTCATTCGGTTATTGGGGCTGACACCCATGTCCTGGAGGAGAAGGGTCTCAACCATCACAGGACTGAGCCAGCTCTCTGAAGCTTCTCCAACACACGTCCCCTGTTGTCTTCGGGGCCAGGCACCCAATGACGCCTCAGAGCAGCATTCCAGCAGCAGCCACCTCCACAGCACCTGGACCTATCACCCCTGAGACTGGGCACGCCGCAGAGTGCACCAAGAGAAGTGCCAGAGACTGGGTGTGCTACTGTTGACTTTATCTTTGCTTAAGACACTTGGATCATTTTTTCTTTTACAGCTTGTTATTTAATAAAGATTATCTTTGCTTCACACCTTGCTTCATTTATTTTATTAAATAAAGTCTTGGTGGTAAAACTTTAGAAATGGTTTAAGCCATTGCCTGCTTATGGGGATGGGTTAAGACAGCAGTGGGCATGGGCAGGTGATACCTTTGGGCATGCGGTAATAGCTGTGGGATAGATAAACCTCCAGTGTAGAGCATTAGGGGGCTGTATTGGTCCACCTCCCAGGTGCCACACCTATGGCCTTATTATCAAATGACAATGTTAATCATTGACTCCAGGCACTACTTTCCTGCACATAAACGCAACTTCTTTTATTAAAATGCCCTGTTCATTGTCAGGGCCACGTTCAACAATACATGGCCCAATCTCATCAGTGTGATTAGACAGGCTGAAGGAAGCATCCATTATATCATCTATCATCCCTGTCTTGCCAGCTCCACTGCGTCCAGCTGGGGATTGCACCAGTTGCTTTCAGGAGGTTGCGCTGCTTCTTCCCTTCACGTGAAGCTCTTTTGCGGACCTTGCACATCGCTTAGTGGTCTATCAGTTTGCCTGCTCCATCCCCAGGCTCCATTCTCTCATTGCCTTGTTTGGAGTCACGAGCCTGTCTGCAAGACTGGCCGGTAGCGTGTGCGCATGAGATTGTGCAGGATTGCAGCAAGCTTCCACGATCCTCCTCACGGTCTGCTGAGCGATGCTGCAATGGTGGTGAGAAGTACCTGGAACCTCGTTGGCCACGGATGCCAAAGACGTTCTCCACCACCCATCTTGGCCTGGACAGCCTGTAGTTGAAGATCCCGTCTCTTCACGGCGTGGGCTCTGGAAGGTGTAAGAGCTTCATGAGGGTAGGTTCTGAGGGAGAAGCATCATCCCCACGAGAAGTAGGGCACATTCTTGTGTTGTCGTTGGGGCAGGCGGTCTGGATCTGGAAAGCCCATGATGAGGTTGCGTTCCAGGCCCTCCTTGGTGACTGGCGTTGTTATACCTGGGCATCTGAAGCTGCCATGCTGCCTGCAAGCATCGATGTACACTCGAACTTGAGTCAGCATCGACCATGCGCGAAGAGACAATGCTAAAAGAAGCCCTTGTAGTTGAAATAAGTTGACCCTGACTGGCTGGGACTTTGCAGGCCACGTGCTTGCCATCTATTGGCTCCACCAGTGTGGGGAAGGTCCAACTCTGATACCACTGCCTCTGCAACTTGCTCTCCAGCCTTTCTTCAAGTGGAGGGGGCACTGGAGGAGCTCTCCAGGTATTCTTCGATGATGGCCTGCACCCCTTCTGACCACAAGCTGATGGTATAGTGTGCACCCTCCAGCCGTACTTGCTGCTCCTGTACGTGAGGGTCCCTGAGGCCAGGTGGCGCAGAGTCAGTGCCACTTGAGCCCAGGTTCCTGGCTGGGCCGGAAGTTGGTGCTCCTGCTTGGTCAACCTGGTGTCAGCCACTCCAAACTTCGTCAAGATGGCTGGAAGCTCCTCATGAAGTTCTGGAATGCCGAGTGTCTTCGTTCCTCAGGCTCACCATCAGCTTGTTCTACAGTCCTACTCGGCTCTTCTGGCGGATCCATCTTCGGACCCAGACACTTTTGGCTGCTCCTTTTCTTCGCTAGAACAGGTGAAAGAGCCTGTAGGATGGCTTCGCCTGTTATGTAGAACGTGTGGCTACCAAAAAGGAGTGTGTGAAGATCCATGGTGAGATGCACTGGTGCTGTGGAAGCAGAGAGCCAGATATGAAGGCTGAAGAGGTCAGCACCACAGGGCTGCTGGACTGAAAGTGAGATCCAGGTGAGTTCCTCCCCCTTTTTATTGGAAATCCTCTCTCTG
>BHFT01042140.1:0-59574 GCA_004320025.1 Laticauda laticaudata
GACAAGTAGAAATAGAATCTGCAATTAAACACAGATGTAGCACCATTATTATTATTTTGGTTTGTGTTGTTTTTTGGAAGAAGTAAGGAGAATTTTAAAAAAAATGATTAAAGGTTAAACGGATAACAAGCAAGTAGTGGAATAATAAATCCAGAATATCATAAAGAAGACTATACTTTAGATGTCACGAGACACTTACAATGTCATATTATCCACTTTCTAAACAACAAATGGGCCGATAGAACTTTCAGTAAAAATGCTTGATTAACACGCAAGTGTAAATCACTAGCAAAAATATATGAACAATATATTAAATTAAGATGTATCATTGTGAAGACATTACACCTACCTGAAAATAAAGATTGCATAGCCAGTGATCCAAATCAAAAGAAATCAACTTTTCAATTTTTTGGAATCTATCAATTCTGGAATCATAATGACCTCTGAGAAGAGGACACTTGAACTTCCCATCCACAATTTCCAAATTATTATTACATAAAGGAAAAACTCCCCAGCCCACAACTCTTCCTGAAGTTCCTTGAAGAAGAAACAGCTCAAAAAGAAGTATTTCTCCAGGCTTCCCATTCTTTCTAATTGGAACATCCTAAGAGAAAAGAGAAAAATCACCCATATAGTTCACCAGCATCACTGCATTGATGCAACACTGATTTCAACATTTGCCTCCCTGATGATCTCACCTGACATCTGTAGCTGTTAGTAGAAGAACTAGTTAGACCAGGGATGTCAAATTCAATTTCATTGATGGCCGCTTCAGGGCTGTGGTTGACCCCAGGGGGAGGGGGAGGGGGCATGACTGACTGGATGGTTGTGGCCAACTGGGTGGGCATGGCCAGCTTGACTCCACTCCCCAAACTGCTGGCATGTTTCCTCTTCACATTGGGTAGACTGGGCCGAAGTAACGTAAGTAGTCTGGGCTGAAGTGACATGGGTAGACTGGGCTGAAGCAATGCGGGGCAGCCCCTGACATTTTCCAGTATGGCCAGATCCAACCACAATATAGGCCAGGCCGGACCATGGGCCTTGAATTTGACACCCCTGAGTTAGACTAAACAGTGGTGATGGAATGATTGTAGTTCAGCAAACTTCCCACCATTTTTATTTTTTATTTTCTCTTTTATCACTTTGAGTGTTGAATGGTAGATTCAGAACTTTAGTTCTTGCACTTCTCCTGGCTTCAACCATTGTTATTTGATGCTGCTGTAGCATGTCTTTGGTGTTGTCTTTCCATCTTCTTCTGGGTCTGTCTCATGCTCTTTGACCTTCTTCTCTTTTTATATATGCTTCATATGGTACAGAATCCTCAGACATTCTCTCTAGATGGGCAAATCACTTTATTTGCCGCCTTTGAATGTAGTTTTATGCCTTTGAATATTGGTTTTATTCCAATTCTTTGCCTTATAATCTCATTCCTTGTTCTATTACCTTCTAGTCACTCCAGCAGCTTTCCTCAAAGATCTCATTTTTCATTGTAAGTGTCCATATTTGGCACTGGCAACATAAGGTGAATATTAATGTGCTTTGTACAAGATGTTTCTTCATACTAATTGGTACTGCCTTTTATTGTAGGAATGGAGTTAGCTGTTCATCTTCAGTAAACCTTGTAAATGTTGTTCCTAAATACTTCAACTCTGATACTCCTATTACCATTACTGTGCACTTTATTTACTAATTCTTTCTTTACTAATTACTAATTCTCATATTATTTGCCTTACATTCTTGGTTCATGGGCATGAGATGTTTTTGCAGTTGTTGTTGTCCCACCATTTCTGGCCATTTAACTTAGCATATTGCATGAATCAGACGTCAACCTTATAGATGGCACAGATTAAGAAAAAGGCACCAAGTAGAACTAAAACTACTGTGCTTTTATTCGGATAGAAAAGTAATTTTATTAAAATTACTATTAAAACTGTTTGTTTAAAAAATAACAGAATCCTGCAAGTGTGAATATGCCAGCCTTCCTCCTGCTTTTATCTACATGAGAATTGGATGGAAAGGCTCTCTGAGGCATTTTTGCAAATTACTTTCTTGGCCCCGGCTCAAATTTTGTTTATCTGATTGCTGTCTTGGGAGCAGGTCTTCTCTTCAACCTTCAAGGCCACTCTTCAAGGTCTTCTTTACTAAATCAGGTCATCATTAAACCATACGCTCGCAGCATAATATGTGAACACATAGGATGTGTATTTTGTTAAGCNGGCCACTCTTCAAGGTCTTCTTTACTAAATCAGGTCATCATTAAACCATACGCTCACAGCATAATATGTGAACACATAGGATGTGTATTTTGTTAAGCCAACCAAATTCTATAAAAAGCAAGAGAGCGGTATGAATGAAGGTTTCTATATCAAGCCCATTACAAAGCATTAAAATAATTCCTTCTTTTAAATATAATCCTATAAAATAAGCTATTTTTGACATTTCTCCTTTCTAAAGAGAACCATGAAGCCCATTTGATTTGCAATGCATCACCTAAATTTTTTTAAAGAACATAGGAAAAAAAATAGTAGTAGTGGGATGAATAAAACAAGAAAGGGGAGAAATATGAATTAGTTTAAACTTTCAAATTCAGAAGTGGATTTGAGGAGACATAGGTGAAGTCAGCTGATTCGAAGGCTGAACTAGGCTCATTTCCAAGCTTAGCAATATATGATATATTGAAAAATGCAACATCAGTTAAGCTATCTAGTAGAAAGAAAAAAGAGAGTGATTTGTAAACTGGAAGTAACAGTTACCTCTTTACATACAGGAACATGGAACATAAGGAAACATGGGGAGGGTTATCAATTACTTGATCAATCACAACAGATTGATCCCACTCCGCTCCCGGGCCTTCCATGGGTCCTTAGGTTTTAATGTTTGATTTTTAACTATGTTTTAATTGTATATGTATAGACATATTTTTCTGATTGTAAGCTACCCAGAGTTACCCTATGGTAAGATGGGCAGCAAAAACATTTTATAAATAAATAAATAAATAAATAAATAAATAAATAAATAAATAAAATACAACCTGACTCTTCTTTGTGGTAATCATTGTTCAATTTCTGCCTGCCAAGTTTTTATTTGTATGCCTTTTTGGATTACTTGGATGAACTTTTGACTGGATAAGATTGATCTTTCTTGGGTCATTTCCAGTCTTATGCTTGCTCTCTTAGGAATATCTGAAAAGTAACTTTTGTGTTTTATTCTTTATGCAAAGTGTCTCAGCAAACATTGTTCCTGTCAATGGGGAGTCTGAACTGAAACTTTAAACTTCTGCCTCTAAAAATCAGTTGCTATATGTCATAATTTATTATCTTCAAACAGGACCAAACATAAGCCTGAAATGCAACAATTGGAGTTTTTGTGCATTTCTGTCATTGGTAGCCTCTATATCACTACTAATGAAATAGTCAATTCTACGTAATAGTCATAGAGGATGGTAACTACATCACAAAATCTGCAACCCAAAACAAAACAATACTGTATTGGAGACAGTTACCTATCCATCTGCATATACAATATAGTACCATGAGTGTTGCTTTATAAGCAGGAAGAGCCAGGATTTCATCCCTCTCAGTTCTGAAGTTCATAGTCTGATTACGTTTATAGAATGATTAAAAACAGAGGGAACTATTTGTATGGCAACCTACTTCTAGCAAAGAGAGGTTAAAAGCATTCTGTTTAATCATTTCAGTTATCCTTAATGTGAGCATTTGATAAAGACCAACAACAGAGATATTAAACACAAAAGAAATCTATCTCTATCCTCTATCAAAATTTTAGTTTTGTGCAAAATAATTTTAAAACCTTTAATAATAGTAATATTAATCCTTATTGTATATATTATTGTATATATTATTTTTAGCTTTGCTATACACTATCCAGAGTCATTCCTTGGCCATATAAACATGAGTAAATAGATAATAAATAAATGTTACTGCATTTCAGAATTTACAATATTTTGTCTGAAAAAGGTGGCTATATATTCATGAATAGAGCCACTGGAAGCAAAATACCTATCTGAGATCCATCCTCTTTTTTTTGGTTGACATGTCCTTGCTAAGAAAAGTAATGTAATCCCATTGATGTAATTTTACTTGCATCATTTTCATTTTGGAAACCGTTACAATTTTTTTCTAAAGAATTCATGTGAAATTTGGAAATTTTTGTGGTCTTTTACTTTTACTTCATAAGATCCTATAGTTGCAAATGTACTCTAACTTCTATGCAATTTTGTACACACTTTTGAAAAGGACTGCAAAGTTTGGCAAAGTGGGAAGATTCACAAATAGTCATGTTCCGGTTTCTGTATAGGTTTTAGGGCACATAAGTTTGATAACTCAGCATCAAAGTGATAACTATTGTTTTTCCCACCTGTACACAAAAATTACACCCTATATTATGCTCACTAAGAATGGCAAGAATGGGACACAGTACACAGAACTGCTACTTGAGGCCGTGTCCATATGCTCCAATATGTTATGCTTTGGAAAGCATTCCTATCTGAATTTGTCCAAAAAATGAGATGACATTAGCAGAAGCCATGAACTTGCAAACATGTGGTCTTTTGTTCAATTACTGCCTCTCCTATATTTTAGCTTCATTGTCTCCCCCACCAAACTATCTAATTCTTAGTTTTTATTTAGAAAATTAATATGCCACCCACTCCGTTAATAGCTCTGGTTGACTTATAAAGGAAGAATAAGAATTCCCATAAAACCAATATAAAATGCATAACAGATGGAGAAGTTTTTAGAACAAAAACCAATTC
Organism: Laticauda laticaudata; assembly: GCA_004320025.1. Lineage (NCBI taxonomy): Eukaryota > Metazoa > Chordata > Lepidosauria > Squamata > Elapidae > Laticauda > Laticauda laticaudata. The sequence goes on from BHFT01042140.1 coordinate 4,775, forward strand.
AAACGTTAGCTTTACAAAGCCTTGATAATTACGTATGGGGCTTTCAACTGCAGTGTGAAGTCAGCTTGCTTAAAGTCCAGTGAGATTTTTTTTTTCACAATATAGGCCTCACAGTGGAGAAAGCCAAATTGGTGATTGGATAATAAATGTAACCATGGCAGGATCTATAAAAGGATGTGAGTATATTGAACAATAAACAGACCTGTAAGGCTTTATTTGCACATCTTGTGTTCAGAACCAACCAGTGAAGTAATGTAGGATATCAGAGACAAACTGTTCATAACTTAGGATGTGGCATTCCAGGCCAGCTATAATGTTCAGGCAAACTGGTTGTTAAATTACCCATTCCCCGCTATCAAAGTGGATCCTGGGCGCTGTGCTGTGCTGCAATGGAGAACAGGCAACGGAGCAGCCGACGCAATGGAAGGAGAAGACTGCTTTCCCTCTTTTTCTTCCTGCTTCTCCTCCTTTCCTCACAAGGGGTAATTTAACAACAGGTTCACTCAGGGTCAGGTTGGCCATTGCGGGAGGCTCATCTCGCATATGCTACAGAGCTGGAGGATGAGGAGGGGCCATACCTCCCACAACAGCCAACCTGACTCTGGGCAAACCAGTTAATTATTTGAATCTCACCACTGGACATAACCATTCTTTCCTTTAAATTGATGTGAATTGCATTTGCAAAAAAAGTGATGCTGATAGAAGAAAATATTTGTAGCTCAGGGTTGAGCTGTTGGATCCTTGGTTCTTTCTGAGCGTAGTGGGTTTCTTGCAAATATTTCTTTACCAAACTAGGTAACATCATCAGAACTAGCCTGATGATGTTACCCAGTTTGGTAAAGAAATGTCTTCAAGAAAACTGTCAGCCTTGGAAGCCATATTTCACTTGGAAACGTCGAGGCTGCCACATTTAGTGCCTGGGAATTTGGGAGGGGGGATTTCATAGAGAGGTGGAAGATTAGACTCAACAACATTCTTTCTTGGGAAGTCAAGGACATATTACCCTGAACCTGGAGAGGAGTGCATGGAGGAATGTCTCTAATTGAGATGACGTTTTGATTGAGCCATGTGATGGACTGATGGGTGCAGGAGATGGATCTTTGAATTTCTTTTGGAGAGGGAAAATCCAGAACTCTCAGATTTGGGTTTTCCCCGATGTGCCAATGTGACAACTCTAACAAAATGGAACTTGGAGGAAATGCTTGTCTCAGAGTTTATTGGTTTGGAGTTTGTTAGTTGGAACTTTGACATGACCAAGCTCAGAAAGCACCAAGGACTCCATAAAAAGACATGATCTGAGAAATCACCGGCAGGTCAGAATCACTGGAGCTTCTTCATAAACCAAGTAGGGAGACATCACAGCTTGGTCTCATACAGTTGAATGTGAATAATCAAGAACTATGGTGGTCCAGTGGTTAGAATGCAATACTGCAGGCTACTTTTGCTGATCACCAGTTGCCAGCAGTTTGGCAGTCCAGGTGTCATTGGCTCAAGATTGACTCAGCCTTCCATCTTCCGCGGTCAGTAAAATGAGGGCCCAAATTGTTGGGGGCAATAGGCTGACTCTGTAAACCTCTTAGAGAGGGCTGTAAAGCATTGGGAAGTGGTATATAAGTGCTAGGGCTATTGCTATCTGACACCAGATCTGTCTTTAACAATATAAGGAACAGAAGGAAATTGACTCAACCAAAACTGTGCAATTTTTAGCTCTTTATAAAGAGTGATTGGATGAAAGAAGTTCAGGACATTGAACACTGATGACCGTATAACTAGAATTTGTATTGGGTGGCAGGTTGCTGGATCTTTTTGTAGTGGCTTCTTAGCTTTTCTATAGCAAATGTTCCAGTCAAATTTGCCAGAAAGAAGTCTGATAGGATAGGATATGCTTGTAGCGATTCATATTATATACCTCTTCCACCAGGGCCAAGCAATGAAACTGATCCAGACAAATATTCATTGACAATCCAGTAGGCAGATACTGCAATATCATATCAAGCCAAGCATGAATCTGGTTTTCTTTCTCTTTTTTTAGAAGTAGACAAACCATTTGGATTAAATTAAATGGCTGCTTTATGATTAAGGTTTTTTGTTTTGTTTTTGTGCCTTCAAGTCAATATTGACACCTGGTGCTGCTTTGACTAGCTTTTTCAGAAGTGGTTTACCATTTCCTGCTTCCTAAGGCTAAGAGAAAGTAACTGGCCCAAGGCCACACAGATGGATTAGAATTCATGGCCTGCTAGTTTCTAGGCTAGTGCCTTAATCACTACACCAAACCGATTCTCTGATAAGTTTATTCATGTTTTAATTTTTTTTTGCAAGTTCTACAGCAACTGAGATTAAAGAGAAACAATTTTGTCCTGTTTTCTTTCACTCTATAGTGCCCTATTTAATTGAATTAAAATGAGCTAAAAACATCTCTTGATACTTTTTCAGAAATCAACTGCAGTATATTAGTTTTGTTGTTCATATATTTTACTTTCCCATTTGGCACTGCATTTCAGCATCAATACTCAAGAGAGTGAATGAGATGTGTTTGAATGTTTCAAATTAGCAGGTTCAGTTTAGGGATTTTTCTCTAAAACATGCTACCAAAAAAGTTCAACTTGCTCTTGGGTTTATCACTGTTTTTAAAATGAGAGATAAATCTTTATTTTCTTCTTTGTTTTTTTTCCCTAGAGTTGAACTTTGGAGAATACTGCACAGAGCCTATTACTTTTACAATCCCAAAATGACAAAGCCCCAGTACACATAAAGATACGATTTTGAACATCTGCTGTTCAATTAGATCAGCATCTATCAAATCCCAAATCAATACAGCATAAGAGTGCAATCAAATTCCAATATTACTGGATTTATGGCTAGTTTTCCCTCACACAAATAACAAAAAAGTAATGTTTTAGCCATTCAAGTAAAGATTTTTAGGCAGACCAAGCATCCTATGATACCATTTTCTGCTTTAGTAAAATACAAACTAATGAATAAGACATTGTAGCTATCATTTTAGTTATCATAACACTAAAAACTATTTGCATTTAAAGTTAAAACTGTAAAGAAAGGTTGTTGAAGAGCAAAAAAATGTAAGGGAACCATTACATGTGGAACACCAAAACCAAGAAAACAGTGACAGCTATACGGTATATATCTCCCATAATAATGGAGCTGAAAGAGTGATATATGCACAGCATATCACCAATGTTTTATTCTTCATTGTTGTATTGGAAAGTAATGTATGAATGAGCTGGATGACGTAAACAGAGTGTATGCGAGCTACGTGAGATGGCATAGACTCCCCCGAGAAGTGCATATTAGATTTGCAAGGAGTCGAGTGAAGGAGATAATTTATAGAGTTATGCGAGATGAAGGAATAAAATCTAAAGATAGAGAAGTGATTGTTCTAAAACAGGTGCCGAGGAGAACTCATGAACAAAGGAAAGCCTATCAATTTCTCAAGAATTACTTAAATTAAAAAACTATATCTTTTAAATAGAATACCCCAGAGGGTATACTAGTGATATGGAAGGAGAAAAGGGTGAGAATAGATAACCTCACCAAAGCTCAATAATTTTTTTACCAAATAGGAGGAATAGAGGAAGAACTGAGCAGCAGAGATGACCATGAAATTTCGAGTCAAGAAGAGTTACAACCTAGAAGCAGGGGGAGGGATAAAGAGAAGGAGAGGGAAGGAGATAAGGAGACATTTGGAAAAGAAGAAATAGGAGTGAGGATAAGAAGTCAAATGACGAGTAAAAATATTGAAGGATAGAAGTAAGAAAGGAAATGGATAAAGGAGTGAATTTGATATCCATAAATATCATTGGGTTAAATGATCCAGTTAAGAGAAAAAGAATATTTCTTAAGTGGATATAATATGTATTCAAGAGGTTCATATAAAGAAGAGAGATAAAGGGTACTTATTAAATAAAAAGTTGGGGAAAATGTATTCAACATTGACGGAAGAGGAAAAAAGAGGGTATATATTTATATATAAAAATATATATATTTATATATAAAAGAATATATTGCCTCAGAATTGATTTATAAAGATAAAGTAATGGTAGAGGTGTAATGCAAAATAAAAAGACATTATAAGTGGGGATATATGCCCCTAATAAAAACCAGAGTGAATTTTACCAAAAATCATATATGAAAAACTAATAGAATTTGCAGACCCACAGAATTTGTATTAAAGGAGACTATAATGCAATAACAGACAATAGACAAGATTACGCTGTGAGGCAAAGACAATATAAAAACAGAATACATTGCCTAAGAAATTTATAGAGAAGAACTAGAATTAGTGGATGCGTGGAGAAAAAGGAACCCAGGAATATCACAGTTTACTTTCTACTCCAGCCCACACAAATCATGCTCCAGGATAGATATGGCCTGAGCTATGCAAAGAGATTCAGGACATAAAAATGCTGGCTAACACGTGGGTAGATCACACACCCGATACAGATAGTCTTTGGAAAAATAGTTACCATAAAAAAAGATAGATTGACACTTAATTCACAATTACTGAAAAGGAAAGAATATATTCACAAAAGTTAGGGAAGAATTGACTAGTTTTTTTTAAATTTGATAAAAACAGGACACCTCATTGCAGAATCTATGGGATACAATGAAGGCATTCTTAAGGGAATTTTGATAGCTTTATAAGCAAATAGAAATAAAGAAGGAAAAGCGGAAAGCCTGAACAAAAAGAAGAGAGAAAATTGGAAATAAGCAATGGAAACCCGCGGAGATTGAGCAAATTAGAAATGAACTAGCATTAGTTAAACATGAGGTGAATATCTTAGATCAAGAGGAACTACACAAAACAAAATTATTTCAAAACATGCAAATAAATCCAGATGGTGGCTGGCATATAAATTAAGAAAGAAAATCAGAAAAGAATAATATGTCAATTACAGGATAATAAATGGAATAATAGAGACAGATCAGAAGAAAAAAAAGGAAAATCATAAGAGAGTATTTTGAAGACCTCTTACAAACAAGAAGTAGTTGATTAAATAAAATAGATATTTGAAAGAAGGAACTCTCTATCCAGTACCGAATGATAAAAAAAGAGGTGCTTAATAAAGAAATAAATTTCGATGAAACTAAAGGCGGCGATTCAAAAACAAAAAAAGAAACAAAATGCCAAGGTCCAGGATGGTCTACCACCAATGAGCAATATAAAGAGATTGGTGATATACTAGAGATAATGCTATTAGAGGTTTGCAATGGGGTATTACTGGAAGCCAAAAATTCCAGAGTTTTGGAAGGAAGCACACATAAGCATTGATTCCAAAAGAGGGTGCAGATGCCAACCAAACAAAGAATTACAGACCAATATCCCTTTAAGTTCAGATTACAAAATTTTTATGGCAGTAATGCAGAAAGATTAAAGAAAGTACTTAGTAATAAAATTCACCTGGATCAAAATGGATTTCTTCCCAAGAGGCAAATCAGATAAAGACAAAGAACAATAATAGACATATTGGAATATTATGAAAAACATCCAGGAAGTCAGTGGCCTTGGTCTTTCTGGATGCACAAAAGGCCTTTGGCAATTTAAACTGGGACTTTATGAAAAAGCATATTCATCTGATGGAATTTGTAGATAATTTTGTAGAAAATGTTAAATGCAATTTATGCCACAGAAAAGGCCAATGTATTATTAAATGGAGAAATTACCAATCATGAAAGAATAAGGAAGGGGGTCAGACAGAGATGCCTGCTTTCACCTCGCTTTTTATGACAATTTTGGAAAGATTGTTTTTTGTCAATTTTTGTCTTTGCTGGACAGAATTAGAATCAAATAAAGAAATTAAAGGAAAATTAAAATTTAAAAGTCAAGAATATAAATTACAAGCCTTTTGCAGATAATGTGGTTTTTGGATTAGAAATCCAATAGACTCAGGACCAGCCTTACTAATGAAATAGATAAATTCAGTAAATTATCAGGGTTAAAAATTAATAGGAAAAAAACAAAATGCTAGTTAAAAAGTTAACAATAGTAAACAAAAAAATTGGAAGAAAAGATGGTATTACAAATTGTAAATAAAATTAAATATTTAGGAATTTGGTTAAGACATTAAATCGCTAAAACATTAAATCTGCGAGAAGATAACTATACTAAATTACTGAAACAGATTGAAAAGGACTTGAAAATTGAAATAAGATGCAAATTTCATTATTAGGAAATAGCAACAATCAAAATGAATGTTCTACCTAAAATACTATATTTGTTTCAAACAATTCCGATATTTTTTTTTATTTTTTTTTAAAGAATTAGGTAAAATTGTGGTGAAATTTATCTGGGCAAAGAAAAAAGCAAGGATAAAAAAAACTTATTTACAAGATAATAAAAGCAGAGGTGGATTCAGGCTGCCTGTCTGGGAGACATATTATAGAGCAGCGGCATTAGTGTGGATAAAAGATTGGAATGATTTGAGGAATAATAGGATTTTACAATTGGAGGGACATGACTTACAGTTTTAGGTTCGCATGCATTTCTATGGAACCCGAATAGTAAAAACAATCTATACTTTACTAGACAGATTCTAAAGTCTTTAATAAAAATTTGGACTGTGATAAAGGAAGAATCATACTAAAATCCCGAGGTGGTTTCAACGATGGAGGCAATGTTTTCACTTAAATATGATGGACATTAGTAAAAAACTTAAGTATCACCAAATATAAGATAGTGAGAGAAGAATTAAAACAAAAGCAGGAACTAGAAACACAAGAGATAGTTATCGATAATTGGTCATATTTTCAAGTGAAACTGAGATATAATAAAGACGTAAAGGAATATGGAATTGAGGTAAAAGACACATATTTAGATAAAATATTTTTAAATCCTGAGAAAAGTTTGATTTTATGTTAGCATGGGAAAAAAACTTTGGCTATAGTATTGATCTGGATGCCTGGGAAAAAACCTGGCAAAAAAACCTGACATTAATCAAATCAGTAGCACACAAGGAAAATCTATACGAAATGATGTATAGATGCATCTGGCACCCTCTAATTGGCCAAAATATTTTCGACAGCAAATCCTTGCTGTTGGAAATGTAAAGGGAAATTTGGGACATATTTTCATTTTGAGGACTTGTCCTGAGGTAAAGAAATATTGGTTAAAAAAAAAGGGTGGATAGAAGAAATCATAGAGTGTGGCTGGAGTGGAAACGGAATTGTTTTTGTTGGGAATGATCAAGAGGGATTATTCCTCTAAAGTAAAATATCTGACCAATCCATTTATTAACTGCAGCACATATTTCACTAGCACAATATTGAAGAACCCAAATGTACCACCGATACATGGTGCTATTCAGAAAAACATATGAGTGTGCCCATTGGAGAGGCTCACGCTTAAAATCAATGGGAAGAGGATACAGATATTTCCGGATATGGGATAAATGGTGATATAAGTGGTAGGTAATTAAGGGGAAACATGTAAATGAATCTAAGATACAATTTAATTCAGCTGTTCATACCAAATGTATAAAAACAATTAAAGATTTTAAACCTTCTTTTCTCTGTTACTATTATCTACTCCCATTATTAGTCATTCAGTATATTCTTTGTTTAAGCCCTGTCCCATGCGACGGATGCAAAACATATCATAAAGGACATAGCGGATGAGCAAAATTCGGGGTGGCTCCAATCCGTTGTCATCCGCTCAAAAAGTGGTGAAATTTGCATAAACAGAACGGAAAAGAACGGACGTAGTACTATGTAGCAGCGGATGTTAAACGGATGTTCATAAGAAGCTAGCGGATGTATATCAGATGCAAACCGTTCACTGCGCATCCTTTCATTTCCGTGCTACTAACGCTGTATAGATGTTCCGTGTACCTTTTGTTTCCTCCCTCTTTCTGTTTTCAGCTGCAACGGATGTGAGTTGCGAAATGCCCAGAGGATGCAGAGAGATACAGCGACGTTTAACGGTGATAAAATGGACATAGAACATTTGTTGCTCAGATGTCACGGATTTACATCGTACACAGCGAAAGTTCATCCGTTCACAAAGTTTTGTGCAGCTCAAACTTCTGGGCAGGATGAAATCTCAGTGGACGGATGCTTGACGGATAGAAGCGTATGAAAACACATATGCAGTGAGTACACAACGACCATCTGCATCGTGTTTTCCCAATGGATGGCAAGCTTTTTTTAACGTTTTACATCCTCTTTGCATCCGTTGGTGCAGTGGGACATGGGCTTTACTAGTTAAATAATATGAATGTATTTGTAATTGAAGAGTAGTTATAAACCAACGTGAAAATAAATATAGTATATTGTGAATTATTTAGTGCTTAGGATGTGATAATGAATAAAGATGTGAATAATACTAGTCAATATTGATTATTACTACTTATCAAATTCGATAACAAATGTAAAGAATTATGTGTTATTCACATATTATTGATTCTGTATTTTTGAATTGGTATGTTTTTAATTTTGTAAATAAAATTGTTTTTGATTTTTTTTTTAAATGTACTAATCTACTAAAACAGAACTATGGCCCCTTTATGACTTGTGGATTTCAACCACCAGAATTTCTGAGCCAAGTCCACAAGTCATAAAGGGACATAGCTTCCCATCCCTTTACCCAAAGCATGGTATATTCCCTCACACTGCCATGGAATTTGGTAAGGTTGAGCATCTCTTCTCCCAAACCTCTTTGACATTATAAGGTTCTGCACAGAACCCCTTTTTCCTACACATATTTTGGTAAAATAGAAATTGTTGGTTTATCTGCCATACCATTGTGGTTGATTTGGCTTGGATACAGCTGCAAGTAGAAAGGAAAAGTCGAGTTCATAAAAACATCCAAGAATGGATATATTGCATAATAACTATAAATCTCATGGGCACTTCCAGATTCCTATTAGTCTATCATCGAATCAGGTGCTAAAAGAGCATTAGACATCATTTTGTAAGAAGTGCAAAGGAACTGGGCAAGGGCAGTATAAAACATATCACTTGTCTTTCTAAATACAGGAAAATAATTGTTACATTTTGTGCATCTGGGGCCAATTGGCTCAACACATCTGCTACCAATATTCATTTTCTTCTCCTTCTATGACCTGGAAGGAATAGGACAGTAAGGTGTGAGTGTTGTTAACCTTGACTAAATTATTTTCATTATATTACTTGCTTTCTTCTGAATTTTTATAGCTGAATATTAGGTTTGCAAGCCTAGTTTCACTGAGGAGAAAGCTGAAGAAAGAGGACAAAATCAAAACAATATTTTTTTCTAAGTAGAACATGTGAAACAAATTAAAAGTCTTAAAGATCTGACAAAGTCTTAGCATTAATGCCCATTTAAATGCATTAAGAAATGGTGACTCCAACATAAATTATTTTTTCAAAATTAACATAGGTATCATAGATGGACTAGTATGTGGGAACGATCTTGGAAGACAGGGAGAAGAGACCCAGCCAAACAAATGGTCAGGAAAAAAGGCAACTTAATCCACTGAAGATACTTTCTACTTCATGGATTCTAAAGAGGATGGAGGAAGAAATGTATCTTCAGATTTGCAACATTCTGTTAATGTAACCTTATACTTAAGTACAATTAATTGACCTGGTTATGTTTCCTGACAATAATAGACTGGATTATTGTTAGCAAAAATAGGAAAATATCCCTTATCTTTGAAAAAGAACCATTTCTAACAATTGATGCTTGGAAAGAATGTGGTCTTGTAAATTTCAATACAAGTTAATCTATTACACAATTTCTAGACTAATACCTATACATTCTGAAAATTAATTACCCACTAGCTTTTGTATTTCCAAAAAGTTCTTAGGTAACATAGCCAATGTGTTCTCACTTCTATATTATCTTCCTGCCCATCAGTCTCTGAAATCCCATATGATCTTAAATCAGTGTTTCTCAATATTGGTAACTTTAAGATATCTGGACTTTAACTCCCAGAATTCTTCCAGCATCCTCCAGACATCTTAAAGTTGCCTTTATTTGGGGGGGGGAGGTCCCTCCTGATCAGTCAGGTCAGACTCTAGGGGGCAGTGCTCATCTCCATTTCCTAGTCAAGGGAACCAACATTGTCTGAAGACACTTCCGTGGTCATGTGGCTTGACCAATGATTATATGCCAAGGCACATGGACCACTGTTACCTTTCTACCAAAGTGGTATCTATTTATCTTCTTGCACTTGCAAGCTTTCAAATTGCTAGGTTGCCAGGAGCTTACCCCATCACACAATGCTTGGGTCTCAATCTTCCAATCTTCTGGTTAATAAACCCAGTATCTTATATACAGCTAGTCCATTGCATCCTTTAACATTGGGAAATACTGTTCTCACAGGAGAAGCCTACATCAAAGTCAGGGCCTCTTTTCAAGAAAAGCAGTGAGTCAGAAAATGGCTGTATTTTTCTCCTTCATGAAGTTGGAATTGCAGAATGAACATGCCCAAATAAAAATATTTGAACAACATCTGGAAAATATTTAATTTTTTATAAACGCACTTCTGATTGCACAATGGGGCTTCCCTTTGCTCTCTCTGTAGTCCCAGTCATATCTCTTCTTGGGGATCCTCCAATTTACGGTATAGGATAGAAAGAAAAAGGAGGCAGATTCAACTCAGGAGCCAGATGTCATTTTGCCACATGAATTACATAATTGGATATATAACCAGCTATGCACAATATATTTGGAGGCAAGCTGTGATAAAGTTGTAGCTCTTGTCTCCCAAGGTATATTTTCTACTCACTGCTTCCCAATGAGAAATCAGAGATGCTTGTGATAATCTGAAGAATTTCCTTAGCAGCTTCAGGCTAATGCAACCTAATTCTTTCTTAACAGCTCTTTTGCAATTCATCACTTTACTATACAGTAGTTGGCTGCTGCTTCCTGGTTTAGACACAGATGATTCCAGCCATTTAGTTTTTTTGCAGTGATCACATTTTATTTGTAAACTGTCAGTGCTTTAGGTGATTCTAGTTTAAGAATCTCATCTATTTAATTTTTTTTCCACTGGGGTATCAGGTGGTTAGAGCAGGCTGAAATGTTTCTTATTTTGAAAAGTGTATTGTTTACTACCAGACACATCTGTAGCATTTCAAATGCTGAGCTTAGTATGCACTGAGGTATTCCCTACCTATGAAGTGTGCTAAGGTGTAGCATTATAGTAATAATAAGAAAAGCAAAAAAAATCTGGATAGTGCACATGGCAGCACCTGTAGATAGAATAGCAGAGAAAAGAACTGGAGGAAATCACAAAATACAAAGACCTAAAAAATCAAGGAGGAGGAGAAGAACAAGAACAAGAACAAGAAGAAGGAGGAGCAGGAGGAGAAGGAGAAGGAGGAAGAGGAGGAGGAGGAGGAGGAGGAGGAGGAGGAGGAGGAGGAGGAGAAGAAGAAGAAGAAGAAGAAGAAGAAGAAGAAGAAGAAGAAGAAGAAGAAGAAGAAGAAGAAGAAGAAGAATAGCGTGGGTGCAATCCAAAAACAATTGGTACATCACTTGAACATCACTGACACTATCAACATCACTATCAATCTACTTTATTATTACTATCATCACTTCAAAAAGTAGCTTTACTTGGAACAGCTTATATCTTATGATGATACCTTTCATATTATTAAATAATAACATCTCCCTATCCCAAGTCTTTGGGAAGGACAGGGGACAAAAATGCCAAACTTGTCTAAACATCTGGCTAACTTTGTGACCAACCATAACAAAAAAGTTTTTTTTCCTTTAACCTACCTAATAATACTTTATTTGTTGCTGTTAAAAATATCTTAGCTCCTAGTCAGATGCTGACTCAGAAAAACAGGAGGCTTAGGAAATGATGGTGTCATCATATTTTAGAATTGATACCTTAGGTCATGTTAAATAGTTTTTGATATATGTAGCTTTCAGAAAGGACTTCAGGGGAAAAATTGAGGGTGTGACTATTAAGGACAATGATATTATGAGATATTTCTCATACCAATCTCGTTCAGAATATTACCAAGAAACTGCATGATATGGATTTAGGAAAGCCGTACATTAAAAATAAATTTCTATTTTACAGTAAAATTGTTCACGCTCTTTTCCAACTCCTTTCTAGGCCAAAAAATGTTGTGCTTATTATTTTGATAGCTATAATTTAAAATTGGTGCCAGCATCAACTCAATGACTGGATGATAAGTGTCTTGAAACTTCAAGAGAAGCCACTAAATTTTTCACAGCGTTTGGGTGTCATTTTTGATATAATAAAAATATGGTGCCCTTTTAATAATGAATAATACATTATTCCCACAGTTTGATTTACATGCATGGATTAAATGTCATGTTTGAAAAGGTGCTGTTTTATGCTTCCTGAATTTCCCTTAAGTAAAGCCAAGCAGCACCTAGCAAAATCTAGCAAACTTCCTACTTTGCCAGGTTGACACAAAGTGTAATGGTATCTCTAGATTTGAACCTCTAGATTTGAATCTCTACATGAATCTCTTCTGATTAGTGTCAGTATATTCTGAATGGCCAAATTTCTGAGTGTGTTTTTCAGAGGACCACACTAGATATTATTTTCAGCTGAAGCACTTTTTATTAAAAGATTGACTATAAGAATTTAGGTTGCTTGATAGTGTTCCTGTTAGTCACATTAATTACATACGTATTGATGCTGATGTTGAATAATATTACTGTTCTGTATTTTTATTGGGGGAAGTTTTATTTATTTTTAATGCAATATCATTGTGTTTAATATTAGGAAAAATATATTGTTCAATACTTCATCAACCTTTTCACTTTTTTATTGACATAGAGCAGATGGCTCTGTTCCTCAATTTGCAACCCAGTTTGCATGGCATTAAGTGAGATAAATATCCAATCCTAGCACTGTAGCAGCCTATGGATAATAGGAATAAAAAGAACTTGGGAATAAGAGCCATTTTAGTCACGTGTAGTTACTACAGCACATAAAGATTTGTGAATATTAAACTCAGATTTCTAAGGGTTTCAATAGCCTATCGATGTACAGATGGTTCTCAACTTACAACCATTTGTTTAGCAACTGCTCAAAGTTACAACAGAAATGAAAAAAGTAAGTTATGACCAATGCTCAACTTATGTCTATAACAGCATCTCCACAGTCATGTGATCAAAATTCAAAAAATTTGAATTATAATCCATATGTCTTTAGAAGAGTCTTCACTTCCTTGATGCATGGCAAATCTTGAATATATTAAAAATGGAAATGTTTTGGAAAAGTCATGTTTTATGCATTCATTCTTTTTGTTTTTCTGAAATCTGACAAAGTGCTCAGGAAGATCTACCCTGCAACTCAACACATGAATCACAGGGAACTCTTTTGACTATCAGTGAAAAATCAATTTCCCCTAGTCTGGGATTATTATAAAATTACAATAGAATGTGGTGAAAGTGTGCTTTATACTTGACAGGATGGGCAGATTCACCTTTGGAAGGGTCTCGTACAAAATCCATCAAATCCACAAGCACATCAATTCATAGTGGTCAATTATTGTGCTTTCTAGTAATCCAGTGAACAAGATTTATCCAACAGATCAGAAGTATACAACACAGATTGCCAGGATGAGAGGAGTTGCTAAAGGCATGTAACATATATGTCTCTTTTGTTGCTGGGATTTCTTTCTTCTTCCAGAGGGCAGAGTTGCAAAATTGAATGCGGTTGGAAAGAAATACAAGATGAATAACAATGATAATGATATATGAATCATAATTAATTACATGTAAATTAAATCAAATCAAATTTACTTTACCTTGCTCATTTTGTTTTTTTCAGGAATATTGTGCATGTATATGCATTTATTTTATCTTCTTCCTGACTACTTTTTAGAGGGGTGATTCAATATTGCAATAAACTAATATAAACTTGTGGCCCATAAAAACTTTTGCATGAATATAAAATAATTTGAAGAAATATCTATCATCCATCTGTCTGTCTGTCTATCTGTCTGTCTGTCTGTCTATCTATCTATCTATCTATCTATAGATCTATAGATCTATTTATCTATCATCTATCATCTAATCTATCTTTCCACACACAAATACACATACATACACACAAATACACACATGTGTATGTATGTATGTACTGGGGAGTAGCAGCTTCTCTTTTTCCAAATATTTATCTATTTGGCATTTTGCTTTAAAAACTTTGCTCTTTTTCACGAGTGGGAATCCATGAAGCTTAAAACATAGAAAAAGATTTATATACATTCATATATTTATCTGCAGCTACTTATTCATTTATAAATCTACTTTGTCCAAATCATATTACAGAGATGACAAGCTGCATAGACTTTTTAAGAAGCAAGCAAAAACCTAAATGTGGCTGACAATGCTGCATAATCTAGGGTTTAATATATCCGGTAATTTTGGAATACTGTAATAAATATATTACTTGCTTATTTGCTATATAACTGTGCTCAAAAAGTAACTGAAATAATTTCTATATTAAAAAGACAAGACAGAAAATTCTGCCTGTGCCCAGATTTAACCTAAAAACATTAAATAAATTATAAGAGTGCATTAAATATTTCCCCAAACTGATTCAGCTGTGGTGTTCAGTTCTTTAGAATATCCAGCCAACTTGGAAAAAAAAGGAGCTGGCCCATCACCTGTGGAAGGCACTCAGTTATGGAAAGTAACATTGCTCAATACAAAACACTATTTTTTCCCACCACAAAACGTATTAAAGAAACTTCACTTACAGTGTATATGCTTTGTCCAAAAGAGATCTCCACGTCATAGAAGTTCCCATTATGTCTCACAGGCAGTGACTTTCCAGTCAATTGTTGTCCATCCACTTTGGAGCATGCAAGAAATTTTCCATTAAGTTGTTTACAAATGGAAACCTTGAGACTGTAACTACCTTGTGGCACTTTGTCTTTGATACCCCTTAAGCATTTTAGATGGATATCAGTAAATTGAGATTTTTTAGTGAGGTTAACCTAAAGGACAAGAGTGAGAGAGAGAGAGCAACATTCATTATCAGTACTTTTTTGAACAGTCTTGAGATCAGTTGGGATAAAAGCTTATTTTGAAAGTTCCCCTCATCCCATTTTCTCCTCAGTATTATCTAGGTCAATATAATATTTCTCCTCTCTTTCTCTCTCCCAGTGGAACAATTTGATGGCTAATCTTTTTGTCATCGTGTGCCGAAAGTGCATGCATGCACACATAATTCAAGGCATGTATGACTTCCCCATGCTCCCCGCCCCTGAGCACGCACGCATGATCCCCCCACGCTTCCATGTCCCTTGAGCATGCACGTGCATCTCCTGCAAGTGCCCTGCCCTCCACGCATGCATGACAGAAAACCAACAATCAGCTGGCTGGTGAGAGGCATGCACACATGTGCAGTGGAACTGAGCTAGGGCGACAACTCGTGTGCCGGCAGAGATGGTTCTGTGTGCCACTTCCGGCACGCAAGCCATAGATTCACCATCACAGGTATAGGGCTTCCTCCCTGAGCAGAGAGTTGCACTAGAAGGCCTCCAAGATTCCTCCGAACACTTCTAATCTAATCTGGTCTAGTCTAGCCCTGATTTGAAGCCAATAGTCCAGTTATCAGGAATAGAAAAACCTAAAATTCTGAAATAACTCTTGGCAATATATTTCAATACATATGTTTTTTCTACTTGAATGAAACACTGATGCATTCAGTTGTTTCAAATGGTGAAATATGTTTCTGTTTTCATCCCCTACAAGGGGACTTTGGAGAAGATTGCCTCCACCTTGCCCCTTTAAAAAGGGTTGGCAACACTAAGAAATACTTTAAAGGTAGTCCTTGACTTACAAGCATTTCTTTAGTACCATTCAAAGCATAAGCACACAATCGTGCCTACCGTCCCTGCCCTATTGTCCCCAATTATTAGTTCCTATTTCTTATATTTAAACTTATGATTATTCTTATTTCTATTTTATTGTAAGCTTTTGACAAAATAAATAAATAAAATATATAAATAAAGTTACAACAGGACTGAAAAAAAATCTTTATAACTGTTTTTCACAACTACTGTTGCTGCGTCCCCCCATCAGTCACGTGAGCTTGGCAACTGGTTCATATATTTATGATGGTTGCAATGTCCCGGGGTCCTGTGATGAACTTTTGCGGCCTTCTGACAAGCACTGTCAATGAGGAAGCCAGATTCATTAAACAATCATGGTAGTCACATAACAACTGCGGTGATTTGCTGAACAACAATGGCAAGAAAAGTCATAAAATGGGGCAAATGGAGCAAAACTCCCTTAGCCACAGAACTTTTGGACTCATGTATAGTCCTAAGTCAAGGGCTACCTGCAGTCTGTTTCCCACAAAGAGAATGGATTGGTTACCAACCTCCTGAACAAGTCGTCACCCTCCCCAAACACATATCCTTTATGCTAAACTGCAGGTCGAATTATTCTCAAACATTAAGAATTGACTCACTTTTCTCCCCCTGGCATCACTGGATAGTGCCATCAACATTGCCTAACTTGTACTGAAATCAAGAAGCAAACACTTAACCTCTTGATTTTTTCCATGGATCCACTAAATTGCTTGTATTTTTAGAGAGATTAAAATTCTAGTATTGTAAAGTATTTAGTAAGCTTTCACCTTGTTACATCATGGTGCAAAAAGTATTTCTTTACACATTAATTTCAAAATAAAGTACTTGATCCTAGTTGTTTAACATGAAATCTGATAACACATGAAAAAAAGCATGCCTTCAACAAAATACTTTGGAATGGCAATGTGCTCACTGTTGCACCGTCCTACAACTTCTTTAAGATCTCAAATATTTTATTTGATATATCAAAGATTTTTAGCCATATAAGTAATCTTACTTTAGTCATATGTTATCAAGATATATGATAATATTATGAGTTATATACACTATATGCAATGGAAATATTTATTTCTCTTGGGATGTATTGTTATGACAGTGTCCACAGAATACAAAGCTTTTAATCCTGGCATGCGTAAAGGAATATAGTGACCAATAATCTCTTTTTAAAACTCCTGGCTTCAATTTATAATAAGAGAAACAGCATATTTCCATATAGATAGAGAGCATTCAGCAGTGTTAAAAAAATCACTTGAAGGAATTAGACCTTTTTTGTTTTTGTCAACACAATCTATACTTAAGAAACTAATCTCAATGGCAATTATTTAAGTAAAATTAGAAAATTCTTAATTAACAGTGAAGAATTAACCTTAATATTTTGATACACATACAAAGACATACAATTAACATCATGTGAATGAATAAATCAGACAATGTTTCTAAAACCTCAAGGCAGGATTACTGATGCAGTCAGACCGAGTTATTAAACACATTCTAAATTAAACGCTTCTATGAATTTTATACTAAAATATATTGTGATAGTTTTGCATGCCAAATGTGACATTTCATATTTTAGATTCATCTTCTGCAGTAATTTTAGAAATGTCACACAAACAAAGATTTTGCATTTACCAATGGAATTACTATGCATGGCCAGTTAGCTTCTTCTTTTTCTGGCTCTTCTAGTTGTTTCAAGTCAGCAAGCCATAAAAAATCTTTATCTCTCTGAAACACAGCAATTTGGAAGATAATCGTATAGTGACTGGGGGGCAAAAACGCCAGTCTGAGGAATTATACCACAATCTCTCTTGCATTTACAACATTCCCTCAAAGCTAGTGTCAGTTGAGTAGGAAAAGAAGATACGAGATGCATGGTATCTCAAGCTTGTCTCATTTAAATAGTGGCAGAGCTGCCTTTCTTCTACTGACAATATCACTTTGCTTGGCCAATGTGGGTAAAGTGCTTGAAAAACTCTGCCTTGCCAACATGATCCATGGGGCAGGGGTACTTCTAAACCTAATTAAATTTTGTTATAAAACATATCTTTGCATTTGCAAAAAATGTACATGTTAAAAACCTGCTAAACTCCTTGTGTTTTTTAAAATCTAAATAAAAAGGTTTTTTCAACAAGGAAATCCATATATCTGATCTAATAATTTGCAATTTTCCTTTGAAAACATACAAGGAGAGGGAGGGAGAAAGGGAGGGAGGGAAGGACCAAAACAGTTTACCTTCCAGCAAGGAACAGCTGTTCCATTTGAACTGTGACTCACTCCTGCAAGGTTATGAAGTTTAGCTGCAGCCCTCATTTTCCAGGCATTTGAGGCAGTTTCCAACACCTGATTTTCTGGCTTGCTTTGGTGACAAAGGGAATGTAAAGGGAACATGCATAAATTAAAGGTAACCATGACACCTGAAACTTGCTACATTCCTTTATTTATTTATTTATTCATTCATTCAATTTCTAAAGCTGTCTATCTCAAACAAATGACTCTGGGCAGTGATCATTAAATCAAATACATACAAACATACATGCAGACATACTACATATTTGTGCTTCTTAGAGAGAATCCAGGAGTGCAGCCAACCAAAGTGGCAAAAGAATAATATACAACACTTAAGAGGTCCCTGGTGCTCTCTGAGCTTGGTTGTTTTCTGCAGATGTTTCATTAGCAGGTAACATCACCAGTGCAAAGCAGAAACAACCAAGGTCAGGGAGCAACAATAGACCCCATATGAGCTACAAATAGTCTCCTTTAAATATAACTGTATTGTCCATCTATGTCTGAATTGATTGGCAAAAATAGTAACCTATAATCAAGTGAACACTGGAGTTTACATAAAAGTCCAGATTAGCAAAAGTAGATTGTTTATTATTGCAAGCTTCTTGGAAGGACAAGTGAAACATCTTCAAAGAAAAACAAGGAAGTCCACTTGCCTCTTGAAAAAGCACCTTTGGGATAGAATATCTACTGTATCCCGAAAGCATAACTTGGGCAAAATCTCACACCATCTTCTAGCATTTTAGGATGTTGATTCTGGGATATAGAGTGGTAATATTATTCCTTGATTTATGACAGTGAGTTTCCAAAGTTTCTGGGATTTGAAATATATGAAGGATCAACATTTATTGTCTGCTAGTTTTGCAAAAAAAAAAAAAAACCATGGTAGCTGTTTCTGACTAGATTTCATCCAATGAATGAACACCCTAATTGATAGAAACATTTTATGAAGAAGCAACTTTTTTAAAAAAAAAAAGTTCATGTTAGAAATTTAATTCAGAAACCTAGGTTTCAATCAGCAATAAAGTATGTTTAAATAGAGCCATTGTATCAAGACAATTATTTGTAATATTTCAAACTTGGTTTTTATTTCTACAATTGTTTTGGGAGGGAATACTTTTGTCTGGTAATTTCTAAACATTTAGATGAATGCAAATGAAGCCTGTAATTGTGATATAAAGGTTCTAAAAAGAAGAAGGACCACAGAAACAATGAGATGAGTTTAATTTAAACCCTTTAATGGTTGTTTTCTTTCTGGACTGGGACAGGGATTGTTGCTGTTTGTTTTAATTGTTTATTTTTACTCTATATTGCCCAGGGTTATTATATAATTGGGCAGTATTATAAATTGCTAAAATAAATAAATAAATTTGCAGAATACATTTGATGTAGTCTTCTACTTTCCCAGGCATTAAATTTACTTCTGTGTACCAATAACATATGCTATGAGCAGCTGGGCCTTTCACATGCATAGTTACAACAGAATAACAGAGTTGGAAGGGACCTTAGAGGTCTTCTAGTCCAGCCTCCTGCTCAGGCAGAAAACCCTATACCATTTCAGACTAATGGTTGTCCAAGCTCTTCTTAAAAAGGAAGGTTGGAAAGCAGCCCCTTCTACCATTCTCTTTTCTTTCTCCTTTTCTTCTATGGGAACAAAATAATAATAATAATCCCACATTGGCATAACTTGGATAGGGATGGTCTGAGGTGTTTTCTCAAGTGATTTCTTGGAATGGATTTAATCCATGCTGGGCTGATCACTTCCTTTCTTCAAGGCTTTTCCCTATGATCTCAGAAGCTACTGAGATCCACTTCAGTGTTGTGATGGGCTAGAAACCAGGAGACCTTGAGTTCTTGCAGGATTAAGAGCATGGATAACAGAACAGTCACTTTGGGCCCATCATTTTTTCTTGGCCCAACCCATCCCAGAAGGTGGTGATGAGTGAAGAGGCAGTTTCCAAGAAAGGAAAGAGCACATTCCAAGGTGGATGGGTGGGGGTGGGTGGGGAGGAGAGAGTCAATCGACAACATAGCCCAAGATGGATTGGAGACAGATATTTAGGATAGCCACTCCTTTGAATCCTCCAGGGTATATCCATTCGGATTTCAGTAGTATACATTTAGTTTGGCAAGTTCTGCATATAGGGTATAAGCAAACAAAGAAGTGAACTTTGGCTGGATTTTTCTATATTGTTCTTGAGCTGGGCCTGATCGAAAATAGTAACCAAGACAATGTAGGAGATGACCAGGCTGAGCCTGAGGGAGGGGATCAAACTCATCATATGTGATGAATCCCTGGGTGCCCATACAAGATGTAAGTCAAGCCTACCTTGAATGTCCTTATCTCCAGCTCATATAAGTCTTGTAGAGAGCTTAAGCTTGCAATGAATCTTTAAACTCATTTGAATGGCCTGAATTTCCTGATTTTCTCAGTACTTGACAAACAATTAGATATTTATGTTTCTTTGAGTCGATAAAAAGTAATGGTGGGATAAAATATAATAAATAACACCCCCCACCCCCCATAAACTGAATGGGCATCTTGACTGTGCTTATGTGATTCACTGTACATTGTACTATCTTCTGTAAGTTCAATATTCCATTTAGAACTGAAGTTTAAATTACCTGGAAAGTTTATAGCCATGCAAAAGGCTGCCTGCTGGAGGTGCTTCAGCACAATTATATGGCAGAGGAGCTGGAGCCGATAAGAGTTGACTGAGTTAAAAAATATAGCCCCATCATATAATTGCAATCACATGGTTAATGAGTGCTTAAGCAGGACTTCCATTTTACACTGCTCCCTCTTGTGAGGATTAATTGTGATGAAATTGGCATGGAGAACTTCCTCCGTGTCATGGATATATTATCATCAGATATGAGACCATTCTTACAATAATACATTTATCTTACCAAATCAAGAAAGCTTGGCCATAATTCTACTATGTGAAATAATATATTATATTAAATAGTATCCGGAAACCATGGTAAGACTAGTGTCATACTTAGATCTCACTTACTAGTCTAGTGCTTAGATTGATCCAGGATTTCCCCAGATCAATCAAACCCAATCCCCAAATTATCAGCTGCCAGAAAAAGACTGTCTCTGAAAGTGATATGATTACATAAACTAAAATTAAAAGTGTACAGGAGTAAAAGTGAAGTGTGCATCAAATGGTAATGTAAGAGGCAGGCAATGGATATCTGAAGTGAGGGAAACACTGCCCAAAATAAACAACCTAGGATTCTGGAGCATCCTTTTCTTCCTTGACCTGAAGGTTAAACAAAGCTTAATCTAATTGCCCTAAAACTGGAGCAGAGGCAACTTCTATTGTGAACTTTCTTATCTAATTCCTGCAGCTGAATTATCCACAAAAACCTCTTTTCCCAGGAAGAATGGTAGGTCTGAAACTTTGTACTTATTTAGTTTGCTCATGATGGAAATTATTTCACTTAATTTGGTTAGAGCTGCATTGACACAGGGGTTCATTAGGACACCCATTTGCTTGCAATTCAATTTAAAATTAAATACACTTTGTTGTGGATTTTATTACTTTTAAACTACTGTATCTATTGCCTTTATTAGCAGCTATTACACAATTATGAAGGTAAACAGTTTTCATTACCCCATTTGATCTCTTTTAGGAATACAACATTTTTCTTTTTGGTTCACATAGCTAGAAGTTCAAGAATAGTGAACTGTCTGGCTGAGAGAGAGCAATTCAATAAAATTAGTGGAAATAATGAGTTGGTAATTCAAGGAGAAACATATGAGTGAAATAATTTCTCCACCAAATTCATTCTCTTTGATCTCATTGAACAAAAGTGTGATATAAATATAACAATCATAATGATATATTTTTCAGGAGGGATGTATTTTCATTTGGGTTTGTGCTCAGGCCATAGTACTTTTTTAAAAATTAGACATGGGTAAATTTTTAATTGTTAATCTTTGATAAGAATGTCTTTTCAAGCTTTGGATCATTTAAAAAAAGGGTCTGCAGGGGATATAGATCAAAAGATTTATGTCTTTTTCAATACCTGCTCTAAGAACAGAAAGCTGGTGCTTGTTGTGTATTGGTAAATTATATAGGCAACAGATAGAAGTAAAGGTTTTAAACAAATAAATGTAGTGATTCACATTTTAAATTTATAAATATAACATAGCTTGTTCCAATTATATAATTTTCACAGATTTGTTTCAGTCACTATCTTTGTTTTGTCAAAATATTTAACAGTAATCTTCTCAAGTGGTTCTGATTCAAAATCAGAATTTTCTGGGAAAAACAAAGTAATTGCTATCAGTTTTTTCACACTATCTTTGTACTAATATGTAGACAAAACAAAACACCTATTTTTTAAAAAATAAAAATCACCCTATGTAACATTTCCTCTAGCTAACTAACTACTGCAGAAGTACTCATACTCTTTCAATAATCTGTAATATATTGAGCTCAACTCTAATTTCCATTTAATGTTTACTTCCTTTATCTTATATTTCCTATTATATTATATACAGGATTATTATATCGAAACTATGCCCAAATATTCATACCTTTGCAATACTTCAGAAAATTTTCTACTGAACTTTCCATCTTGGAAAATATCTTCATATTTTAAATCCTATATAAAAGAAAGTTTCACATGTTTAAATTCTGAGAAGAATATTAATTATAATTATTATTCAAACAATTGGTGAGAATATCAATTCATCTTAGCTATAGAGATGAATCCACTCAGATGAACTGCTTAAAACATCAAGTGACACGATGTTCTAACAGAAGTACAGAAAGTATTATATGATATAATATAAAACATATTTACATTTGATAAAGCAAGTACTATATAGGAAATTTTGACTAGGTAACAGTTCTATACCCAACAGCAGTCATGTCAGAATAATGATCCTTGCATGGTGACATAATCAACTTGAAGACTACCTGTATAATATGTAACATGAAATGCAGAATAAATCCAGTTAGCTGCCTGATCATCTGAACATATTATAAAGACTTCAACAAGAGGCAATACTTGATTAGTCAAGAAAAATATATATATCATAATGCATTTAGGGCCAATATCAGGGCAATGTGTATTTTAGCATAACCTAATTGTATTATTCACCTTCAAATATATTTTATATTTATAAAGGGTGGGATGGTATGTCTCACTGTGGAAAGAGCTAACAGTCTAATAAATGGGACAATGGGTAGACACCCTTAGGGTATCATGTAAGTAATGAAATACCTTTAAGTTCCTACCTTGAAGATAACTGACAAATCAATTAGAGTACCATAAAAAGGTAAAAACCCAATTAAATGATTGAAGAGATAATTGTGACTATTAACAACTAATTAAAATCTATATGTTCTATAACGTGGATTCAAACGTTTCCTTGCCAATTAAGGAAAAATATTCAGTATTTTTTTCAGTTACAGATGTAGAAACATTTGAATATCTATTGCAATGGATCCAGGCCTAAGAAAGTAGAACAGTAACATTTAATAACAGATATGATACAGAGATGTCAGAAGTACACACAAACAATTTTTAATAGTCCGTAAACTGAAGATCCTACCTTTCTATTCATTTACATACTTCTGTTCACATTTAAAATTATATAACTCTGGGAAATTTATTAAGTTACCTAACAGAACCAGAAATATTTACATTCTGCTCTCATAATCTCATAATGGGACTATGCTGTAATAATCTATAGAAGATATTATATTTAAAAAGTGCAATCATATGATTATTTACTCAACACTAATTCCCAGTGAAATCAATGGAGCTTCTTCTCAGTAGGCATGCATGAGTTTTCCATGTAAGGAAAGATAATAAAAGCTAATAGTTCTGCAGTATAAATTACAGTTTCCCCCTAGAGTTAAAATCCAATTGATTCAATGTTTTGAAACCATCTCTCCTTTGGAAAACCCACAGACAAGAACCACTGTTCTTATATACTACTTAATTTGTAGTACAGTTTCTGACTAACTGGCCTCAATTCTTTGTTTTCTGGTGACGGAACATGTGTCCTGTCCACATGAATTTTGGGGCAACAGCATTTTAAGAACTATTGTCATTCTTATTCATGAAGAGAATCCTTGTATATTTATTCATTCAGGTGATTGAGGAAAAAAATGCTTTAAGTGAATACCAACAATAAATGCAATAACCATTAGGAATCTGATCCTGTGGATGAAAAGAGCCAAAAAGATGGTCCTCTTATATAATATGACAATTCACTGCTTGGTCTTCACTGCTTTTGAACAATATAGTCTTATATTCTTAAGCTTGACTGCAAAGCAATTTTATGTGATTAAAAAAGACAGATTTTTGTTAAAAAAAACTTTTCTTACACTTTAACCATAGTATTTATTTAAGTAAAAAATAACATTCTTTAAATACTAAGGCAGAGTTTTTAGTTAAATCAAGATAATCCTCTACATAAAAGGACACATTGTTTCTGAGAACATGATCCCATTATTTTTAGGTCAGGATCTTATAACTAATCGCTTGATAAATGGTTTGCCATCAATCCGAATGTATGCAAATGTTGAGAGGCCAAAAGTCATTTTTAGTTTCATAGAAATTAAAAAATGACTTATGGGAGTAAATTCTATGCCTACTTTCATTATCTATGGTGTAATAAAGAACACACAACAATATTTTAAGCAATAGCAACTAGTTATAAAAGCATTCACCTTTATCTTCAGTAGAAATGTTTTTTCAGGCTCTATGCCTACTTGAGAGTTATGGAGATTAATCAAGCAACACATCTGAATGCTTTTATAATGCTTTCAGTAACTTCTATACAATGGTTAGTACCACCAATTAATTGACAATAATTGGAAAGCAGGTGAAGTGTTTTTACCTATTTGTTGTCTCAATGATTTTGTATCTTTTAATTTTTATAATATATCTGAAAAGGGGGTTCATTTGAAACATTACAATCTGGACTCATAAAATTTGTCTCTCTGGCATTTAGAATTATCTTCTTTATACCAATTTTAGTGCCTGCCTTTATTTTCATGTTTCTTTGGGCAATTTCAGTTTCAACAATTGAAACAAACATGAGCTATTTCCAAAGTTCAGGAAACACCATGACAAAGAAGCAGGTAAGATTACGATACAGATATTTGATTAAAATAATAACATTAATATAAACAATATCCATTTATTTCATAATTTCCTCTTTCCACTCCTTAAAAGATTACACTGGAAACTGGTGGAAACTTTTTGAAGGGTTTGGTAATCATACTCAAAGGCTATCAGGGACTGCAGGGCGATTCTGGAGCCCAATTGTTAAAATGTCAAGTGGAAGAGACTGTGACATCACTTTGGCTATGTGTCAGATGTGTAAAAAGTAAAACTAGTTATGAAGTCATGAGTTAGACTGTCGATACTCCATTCTGACCTGTTTGCATGGAAAGTTGCCCAGAAGAATAACTTCATTGTGAACCTCTTTCTCAAACTGTTTGATGTAAGGGAGAATGTCTTCATCTTCAACTTCATCACAAAGATCAAAGGTCTTAATGCTGTTGACAAGGCACCTAGAATCCAAAGTATCTTCACCTTTTATCTCTTCAACTTTCATTTCTAAAAAAAAAGAATATGGCTGATTCTCATTGTGAAGTACAGAATAACAGAGTTGGAGGTCTTCCAGTCCAACCTTCTGCTCAAGTAGGAGACCCCATTTCTGATAAATGGCTGTCCAATCTCTTCTTAATAGCCTCCAATGATGGAACACATACAACTTCTGAAGGCAAGTTGTGATCTCTCCTCAATAAGGTTTCATCTATTACTTCTTGTCCTATCTTAAGACACTTTGGATAATAGAATGACCCTGGCTCTGCACTTCTTTGGGACAGCCCCTTAGATGTCCCAAAGCTGCTTTTTGAAAAGTCAACTGAACTTTCTTTTTTCTTGAAAATGTTTCATTTCTCATCCAAGAAACTTCTTCAGTTCTCACAGAATGGTGAAGAATGGAAGGATTTATAATCCTTAAAGTCATCTGGTTGATAGCACTATTCTGAGAGTCATTGAGACCACTTGGAGATTTTATCTCTGTCCTCAGGGTCATCTGAAAAATGCTAATGGGTGTGGAACCTTCTTGGAATTGCTGTTAAACCTCCAAGTGATCCGAACAACTCTCAGAAAGAGTGCTATTGACCAGATTCTGTAAGAAACATAAATTCTTCCATTCTCCACCATTCTCAAGAACTGAAGAAACTTCCTGGATGGGAAGCGAAACGTCATCAAGGAAAAACAAAGAAAGACCAGCTGCCATTTGAAAAACCACATTCAGGACAAGCATGACCTGGATGACTGGGAATTTCCACAGACATTTAGCCTCTTAGATACTGTGTGTATTATTATATTGCTATTGTGTGTATGATATAAGTATTTGGGTGGGTTTGGCAAACTACAAGATGCTCAGGGTAAGGCTGAAACCGTATGAACATTACACATTGGCTTTAATTGTCTCGTATAATTATTTGCAGCACTTTACAGTTATTGCCTTATGTTCTTGTCATCTGACTCAACTCTCTGGCAACAACAAGAGAAAGGGACAGAAGCATTTCAAATGGAAATTCTGGTATTGCCAACTGAAACACTGAAGCAACTAAAGAGATGTCTCTGTTGCAAAAAGAGAATTCTACAAATTGAACGCCTGTCATACAAACTGAGGGTATCTTTGAGAAGCTATGTTACATCCCAAAAACTATTGTCCCATTTTATAAATGTAAGTGAGCTAATCACAAATAATAATATTATGTCTTTCATTCCAATAAATTATTACAAGAATTGGCCCCAAAAGAGATCACTTTGGCAGAGAAACAAATCTGGTCACGTTGCCAACTTCAAAAGCCGATACAAAAATTTATACCACCAGATAAAGACTGAATGCACCAATTATCACATTAACAAGAGAAACATAGAAAACCTTCTATGCACCAATCCACCTGCACTTTTTACAATTTTTGTAAACAACAAACTAAAAGACTCAAGGTCCATCCCACCCCTGAAAGGACCTAATGGTAAAGACTGCAATGACGACACCATCAAAGCCAACCTTTTAACATATTCTTTGGCTCAGTACTTGTAAACAGCAATTGATCATGCCCAGTATTTCCTAGTCGAACCACAGACAATTACAAATTATCTAATACATATCAATTTTACAGAAGACAATGTTGAAAAAGCATGATGCAGTCTAAAACCATCTCTAATATATTGGACCGGATGGAATATGTGCCTACTTCTTGAAAAAGCTATCCACTGCCATAGCTGAACCTCTAAGCATAATCTCTGAAAAATCTTTCAGGACCAGCTCCTTGCCAAACCTATGGTCACAAGCCACAGTCATCCCCATCCTCAAAAAGGGAGACCGCAGCCTAGTTGAAAATTACAGACCAATCTCTTTATGCTGCGTCACCTGTAAAGTCTTGAAATCAATTATTAACCAATCCATCTTCCTCCTCATTTAGAGACAAACAATCTACTCTCTAATAAATAATTTGGTTTCACAAAAAAACTATCCTGTAATCTGCAATTCTTACACTGCAAACATATGGACTACACAACTTGATCAGGGCAAAGCATTAGACGCAATCTACATAGACTTCTGTAAAGCCTTTGATTCAGTGGTACACGACAAACTACTTCCTAAAAAACTAAATCTTACGGTATCTCTTGGACACCTGCATAACTGGATAGAAGCATTCCTGTCAAACAGACAAACAATGGTCAAAATTGGGGACAACCTATCAAATCCTGTACCTGTCAACAGTGGTGTCCCCAAGGCAGTGTTCTACGACCAACTCTCTTTATACTCAACATAAATGAGCTCTGTGATCATATTAAGAAACAACTGCATTCTCTTCGGTGATGATGTAAAGCTATTCAACACACAGAAAATACTGCTACCTTCAAAAAGATTCAACTATGTACAGAATAGTCAATCAAATAGCAATTTAAAATCTCAATAAATAAATGTTCTGTCTTACATGTTGGCAAAAAAAAATCAGAAAATAAAATAGAAGCTGAATCGTCAAGACCTTGTTGATGATCCAAACTCTGTCAAGGATCTTGGAGTACTCATCTCTAATGATTTAAGTGCTAGAGCCCACTATAACTACATAGCAACAAAAGGCATTTAGAATTGTTAATCTAATCCTACGTAGCTTCTTCTCTGGAAAACATCACACTACTAACTAGTGCATACAAAATTTTTGCTAGAACAATACTTGAATACAGCTCATCAGTCTGGAACCACATTACGTATCTGATATTAACACAGTTGAGAAAGTCCAGAAATATTTCACAAGAAGAATTCTCCACTCCTCTACTCATTGCAGAATACCTTATGCCACCAGACTTGAAACTCTTGACCTAGAAAACCTAGAACTACGCCGCCTTCGTTTCAATCTAAGTATAGTATATAGAATCATACATTGCAATGTCCTACCTGTCAATGAATACTTCAGCTTCAACTATAACAATACAAGAGCACACGATAGATACAAAACTCAAGGTTAACCACACTAAACTTGATTGCAGGGAAATACGACTTCAGCAACAGAGTGGTCAATGTCTGGAATACTCTACCTGACTGTGGTTTCTTCCCAAACCCCAAAAACTTTAACTTTAGACTGTCTACTATTGACCTCACCCCCTTCCTAAGAGACCAGTAGGGGGCATGCATAAGCCTACTTATGCCTACCATCCCTATCCTATTGTTTCTTTTTATTTTTCTTATGTGTATCCATTTTCATGTATTCATAACTATGTTTATACTTATACCTATTATCTTGTAAGCGATTGACAAATCAAATAAATAAATAATTGGTTCAAAAATTGTTTTGCCTTTACTCTCCCATTTTATTGCAGCAGTACAATGATATAAATCCCTATTTATTTAGTTTTAATGTTATCCAAACTAGACAAGGAACTTAAATAAACATTTTGATAAGAGATTTGTTTCTTTGTTAAATGTAGCAAAATTTACCAGTTACTTTTGCCTACTGATTACAGTCTGTTCTTCCATGTTTTGTGCACCCAACACAGGGTGGCTTTATGTAGGCTATTAAGCTTCTAATTATATCAGATATTTAACTGATTTATTGTCCTGATTCAAAGTAGGCAATATCTATTCTCTTCTCTTTTTTAAAATATGAAACCACGGATTTTTGAGATGGGTTTGAGTTTTTAAAATTTTCCCACATTTTCCTTGAATTGATATCGTTTATTAAATCTGTAAATTGTGCATGAACATGCATGATTATTACTCCTTCTTCTTGATTCAAATTATGTTAAGATACGTGCAGAGGGCATAATCATTGTCCTTTAAAAAATAAATCAGGAATATTTTAGTATTTTTCTTGTATAATCAAAAATTCTGAAGATAAATTGTTGCGAATATAGTTTATTTGTCTGCATCTCTCATTCACCCCATGAGTGAGACAGCTCTTTGTCACATACAGTAAATATTACCTTGCACCTCTTCCTGCTAGATATAGAAAAGGATTGGTCCTTTAAAATCAAAGTATAGGATTCAACAGAAATCCAGGGGATGGGGTTGAAAACAGTAGTCTTCAATCTCTCCTGCAGCCTTAGATTAATATTTTGGAATCTTTTAGAAAGTGATGATTCCAAGAAACTGAGACAGAAAATCAATTTCTACAAGAACATGCTCTTTCTATGAAAATAAGCAATGCATTGAACCTGGATTTTGTACTTCGCTTCTTATTTTCCTTTATTGTGTGATGCTAAGCCTTAAAATTTTTATTACTATGTAAAACTTATGGCATTTGGTATATTCAATGTCAATTGAATTAGTTCTCCCTTCCTCCTTCGCTCCTTGTGACAAAGGACCAAAGAAGGAAGAGTTAGGAAAAATGTGGTTTTGATGGCATTTCCAAGCATTTTTACTTGGAAAATAATAATTATTAATGCTGGTACTACATTTTATTTTTAATATTATATATATACTTCTCTTGGAAAGAGAAATAAAATACTGTTTTAGAAAACCAAATTTTGACTTCTGTTTTATAAAAATTACACTGAATTATTCATTTACTTTAAGTTAAGATGTTATGCACTGAATCTGATTTCCCAATCTCTATCTATTATATTAATTTTGGTTTATTCATATGCACAAATGGTCTTCATGATGACATCCTTATCTGCAAGACACAATTTGCTTTCATGAATGATTTTTTACACAACACCACAGGCAGAAATTCTGTTATATTTTACTCATAAAGTTCTGCAAATAATTCACACTTCAACTTCTAGGTATCAAATCTAGTTATGTAGGCAGAATAATTTTAAAATGCAACCTTCTCAACCAAGTACCCTCTGGAAATGTAGGACATAATGGCTAGCAATCATAAAGCTGTAATCCAAATAATTGGAGGGTATCCATCTATATTAATGAAACAAATATGCATACTTCATCTTCTGAATGAAAATTTTATTATAATAAATTTACCATGTGACATCAGTCCTTCCCCTGCCTTTATTTATAAACCACATCAGTTTGTCATATAGGAATAAGACATCTGACTTGACAAGAGCTACAAGAAGTAAAATCAGATACATTGAGATAATTCAGAGAGTTAAAATCTTAGAAAACTATATAATAATGCATTTAAATAGGCAGAATTGACCATTACTGACTGAGCCATGGTGGCACAATGGTTAGAATGCAGTACTGCAGGCAAACTCACTGCTCACTGCCAAGAGTTTGATTCTGACTGGCTCAAAGCTGACTCAGCCTTCCATCCTTCCAAGATAGGTAAAATGAGGACACAGATTGTTAGGGGCAATATGATGTCTCTGTAAACTGCTTAGAGAGGGCTATAAAGCACTATGAAGTGGTTTATCAGTTAAATGTTGTTGCTATTACATATTATAAGAATTGTATGGCTGTAGAATCTTCAGAAAATAACTGCTGAAAAAAGGAAATGGGAGAAAATAAACTCCATGGAATAATTGACATTATGAGTATGAAACAAGGAGACACAGCTACACTAAAATAGTAACCAAGTGATGCTTTTCAATCCTGTATTTTTTGCATTCAGAGAAAAATAGCCTTGCTTCTTTACTTTAAGGACTATTCTCAGGCTAAGATCAAAATCTTATTAAGCTTTTTTTGCTGCTTATTTCAAATTCTTTTCATTCTTAAACTTACAATTAAAATTTCCTTTCATTCTGCACTGAAGGCAAACTAATCTGGGTTTTCAGACTTGCTGTTCCAAAAGTTTTTAATAGCTTAGACTAGCTAATGAGCCACTCTCATAAAGATGTCTTACAGAAGACGCACCATTGCACCTTTGTTCTGTTGTCTGGGAAGAGTTTCAACAGTTGATCCTGAGGAAATAGACAGAGTGCTTGCTGTTAGGAGTTTTGCCACCTGTGCTTGGGACCCATGATCCTCTTGACTAGTTAAGGCAGGGGTCTTCAATCTTGACAGCTTTAAGACTTGTGGAGTTCAATTCCCAGAATTCCTCCTCCTGTCACGTTAGCTCAGGAATTCTGGAAGTTGAAGTCCACAAGTCTTAAACTTGCCAAGTTTGAAGGCCCTTGAGTTAAGCCCATGTCACACTGCACCAACGGATGGAAAGGGGATGTAAAACGGAGGAAAACACTTGTCATCTGTTGGTTAACGCGATGTATCCGTTCTGTACTCACTGGCTCCTTTTTCATCATCTCTTCCGTCCAGCATCTGTTTATTGACGTTTCATCTGCTCAGAAGGTGTTTGAGCTGCTCAAAACTTTTGAGCAGAAAATGTATCCAATGCGTCCGTTCTGCATCCGCTAGGCATCTGCTAAGCATCCGTTCTGCATCCGTACGCATCGCTATATCCGCTTAGGCCATTCCGTTCAACATCCGCGCAACTCCATCCGCTCCAGCGGTACAACGGATGCGAGGAGGAAAGCGGAACAGACATGGAACGGATGCACGAATAGATGCCTAGCGATGCGCACAGAAACAAAGCATTTAATAATGGAAAAAACATTCGCAGAGGGGACCTATCTTCGGATATTAAGGATGTCTAGAGGATGCCTAGAGGATGCAAAGGGACACTAGGGAAAACCTCAACTGCCTAAAAAAGGGGGCAAAAACTGGATCTCACTTTCAGACCAGCAGACGCAGCTGTGCAGACCTCTGCAGCCTTCATCTGACTCTTGCTCGTCCACAGCATCCAGTCTCATGTCCACCGTGATCGTAAACAAGTCCTTTCAAGCCCACCATCGTTCTGCAACATGCGAAGCCATCTACAGGCTTCTGGTGAACTCTACTACGGAGAAGAAAGAGGCGGCAAGAAGCGTCTGGCGTAACGAAGATGGAATCAGGCAGAAGAGCAGGTAGGGACTTTACAACAAGGGCCTGATGGTGGAGCGCTCAGAGAACAAAGACACTCGTGCATTCCAGAACCTTCATAGGAATGCCTCAGCATGTTTGAATGAAGTTGTGCAGTGGCTGACTACCCAGGTTGACCCCAGACAAACACAACTTCGCGCCAGCCTGGAACCTGGGCTCAAGCGTGGCACTCACTTCTGCGCCTACCTGGTCAGGGACCACATAAAGGAGCTGCAGTACGGCTGGAGGGTGCCACCACAACACCATCAGCAATGTGGTCGAGAAGTGGTGCAGGCCATCATCGAAGAATACCTGGAGAGCTCCTCATGTGCCCTTCACTGAAGAAGGCTGGAAGAAAGTTGCCAGCAGCATGGTAGCAGAAGTGGAACTTCCCCCACACGTGGAGCCATAGATGGCAAGCACGTGCCTGGCAAAGCTTCCAGCCAAGTCGGGGTCGCAGTTATTTCCAACTAACAAGGCTTCTTCAGGCATCGTCCTCTTTCGCCATGTCGATGCTGACTACAAGTTCATGTACATCGAATGCTTCAGGCAACGGTCATTTCAATGCCCAGGTAGATGCGCCAGTGACCTCAAGGGAGGGCTGGAACGCAACCTCATTGTGGGCTTCCCAATCAAAAAAAAAAAAAAAAAAAAAAAAAAAAAAAAAAAAAAAAAAAAAAAAAAAAATGACCCCCTGCCAAACGACACACAAGATGTTGCCCTACTTCATCGTGGGGCGATGACGCCTTCTCCCCTCAGAACCTACCTCATGAAGCCCTACACTCCAAGACCTCACCCGTTGAAGAGAGGATCTTTCAACGACCAGGCTGTCCAGGGCAAGGCGGGTGTGGGAACGCCTTGCATCCTGGCCAACAGGTTCCAGGTACTTCTCACCACCATTGCAGCATTGCCAGAGACCCGTGAGGAGGATCGTGAAGCACAATCTCATCGCACCCGCTACCCGGTGTTGCAGAACAGGCTCGTGACCTCAAGAAGGCAATGGACAGGGAGCCTCGGGGAATGGAGCAAGGGCAAAACTGATAGACACTGAGAGAGTGCAAGGCCCAACACGGCCTCACGTGAAGCGGAAGAAGCAGCACAACACTCGCTGAAACACTGGTGCAACTCCCCCAACTGAGCGGTGGAGTGGCCAAGACACGGATAATAGATGCTTAATGGATGCTTCCTTCAGCCTGTTCTTTATCACACTGATGAGATTGGGCCATTGTATGTTAGTGGCCTACAATTGATCAGGGCGTTTTAATAAAAGTTGTGTTTGTGTTGACATTGTTGGCTGATTATTACATTTATTATTCGATAATAAAGGGGCATAAGGTGTGGCACCCTTGGAGGGTGGACTACAAGCAGTCCCACATGCTTGCACTGGGAGGTTTATCTATCCCAAGCTTTACCCCATTCCAAAAGGTAATCCCTGCCCCATCCACAGGTTATCCCGCCCACGTACTGCTATCTTAAACCCATCCCCAAAGCAATGCAAGGCTGAAAACCAATTCTAAAAGTGTTCCACAAAGACTTTATTAAAAAAAAGAATTGAAGCAAGTGTGTGAATCAATAGATAGACTTTATTAACAACAGCTGTAAAAGAAAAATGACCCAGTCAAGTGTCAAATAAAGTCCACAGGTAACAGCCAGCCAGTCCTCTGGCAACTCCTCGTTGGTCACCGGAGTGTGCCCAGTCTCAGGGGTGAAGGGTCCAGGTGCTGTGGAGGTGGCTGGTGCTGGGGTGCTGGTCTGAAGCATCCACCAGGGGTGCCTGCCCGAGAGGACAACAGGTGACGTGTGTTTAGAAAGCTCCGGACCTTGGCTCAGCCCGTGGATGTTGAGACCTCTTCCCCATGGCCCATGGGGTTGTCAGCCCGGTACGAGGACAGATGTACTGAGGCGCCGGTGCTTGGCTGTGGGTGAGAGAGGAGCAGTGTAGTGGGGCTGGTCTGGTCTGCAGCTGGTGAGGACTGGCATTGGTGGCATGGGTGGCATCGCTGTTGTCGTGGCATCATTGGCGTGGGTGGCATCGGTGGCATCGTTTGTGGAACCGGGGAACGGTGTTGCCTTTGATTGACCCCCTCTGTGCCTGGACTGGAAAGGCTGCTGCTGTGCTGCTGGACCTCCTGGTACCGTACCCTCGCGGTAGGTGAGGGCCTGTGGGAACCTTGGAATGGAGGGACATCAAACCTGGTGAGGAGCAGACCGACTGGACTGGTGGGAGCAGGTGCCTCTGGGTCTGGATGGGTTGTGAAGCAGCTCGGTGATCCAGGTCCTTCACCACCTGTACTGGGGTTCTTGCCATGTCCACGAGGTCTGGTTTGACATAGGTGAGGAAGGGCTTGCGGTTGGAAGATGAGGAGTCGGTGTGGACCAGCTGAGAGAGGAGATCTATGCTGGTCCGGATGATGTCCCTGATCTCCAGCAGGACAGTGTGGCTCTGCCCCTCCTGCTGTCGTGGCTCTCTGCCTTTCTGTGGAGGTGGAGGTGGGGTGGATGCGGGTAGGGCTGTGGTGGATGCGCTGTCTCCTTTCTCCACCACACAAGGGAGTCCTCCACGCGCTCACCACGGTTACAACACCTGTGCACGGGTTCTCCCTGTGGCACGCTCCACAGAAACCTGCCTGGAGACAGGAACTAACTCTCGGCCGGAAGAGGACTGGCTCTCAGCAGGCTGCCGGAGAGAGAGGGTATGAGAGGGGCTGCTGGTGCTCCTCGGTGGTGATCTCACCCTCCAGGAAGCTGCACCTGGCCATGATGTAGTCTTCTCTGCCGTCAGCTTAACCGTGGCCTGGCCAGATTTCTTCAGGTGCAGCTTCCCGTACCAGGTGTGCATGTGCTCCACCAGCCGAGGAGCACCTCCGAAGTGTAGCCCATACTCTCCGCTTTCTCTCTCAAGCAACCTGCTTCCTTTTGGTGTCCCTGTACAGCTGGTGTCCTTCCGCCACAGATAGTCATTCTCTCTCAGCCACTCCAGCACCTCATCTCGTGTTCCTCCTCAATGGAGTGTTGCCTCCTCTCCCGTTGTCAAATACGCCGCTCCTCTCTTTGCAGGACCAGATGGGCCCTCATCAGAGGGGCTCCCAGGTAGTAGGGGCTGCTCCTCCACACCACCAGCAGCAGCAGCACCAGCAGGATTATCATCATCATCACCAGCAGGATCATAATCATCATCATCAGCAGCAGCAGCAGCAGGATCATCATCATCAGCAGCAGCAGCAGCAGCAGCAGCAGCAGAACCAGGATCAGCAGCAGCAGAGTAAGAGCCAGCAGCACCAGCAGTGCCAGCAGCACCAGCAGCGCCAGCAGCACCAGAGCATGAGCAGGACGAGCAGGACGAGCAAGACCAGGAGCACAAGCAGACGAGCAATTCCAGGAGCACGAGCAGGATGAGCAGGACCAGCAGGCGGGAGCAGCTTCAGCAGAGTAAGCACGAGCAGAAGCACCACTGCCAGGAGCAGCTTCAGCAGAGTAAGCACGAGCAGAAACACCACCGCCAGGAGCAGCTTCAGCAGAGTAAGCACGAGCAGAAGCACCACCGCCAGGAGCAGCTTCAGCAGAGTAAGCACCAGCAGAAGCACCAGCACCAGGAGCAGCGCCAGCAGAAGCAGGGCGGATGAGCGAACCAGAAGAGCAAGCCCGAGCAGCAGAAGCCCCAGCAGAAGCAGAGTCAGGGACAGGGGGCGGGAGGGGCCCTGTCCCTCTGCCAGGGATGGCAGCAGGTTGCTGAGGCTTTCGCTCTTCCCCATGGTTGTGGGGTTGCTGGCTGGCAGGGAGGCTGGCAGGGAGGCTGGCAGGCACCAAGGCTGGCAGGCAGGCAGCCACCAAGGCTGGCAGGAAGGCTGGCAGGAAGGCAGGAAGCACCAAAGGCTGGCAGGCAGACTGGCTGGCAGGGAGGCTGGAAGGCAGGCTGGCAGCAAGGCTGGCAGGCAGAGAGCAAGGCTGGCAGGGAGGCTGGCCAGAGGCTGGGAGGCAGGCGTTGGAGGCAGGCTGGCAGGAAGGCTTGCAGCAAGGCTTGCAGGCAGGCATGCAGGCAGGGCGGCAAGGACTCGATGTATCGGCAGCAGGTTTTCCTCAGAATGTGACCTGCTTGGGAGCTGCTTCCCTTTATATCCGCGGGGCTATGCAATGCATCCCCCCGCATGCGCAATTAACGCTCGGCATACGTTCGGCTTCCGCTGTGCATCCGCGTAGGCTTCCGCTGTGCATCCGCTTCATCGCTGTGCATCTGCTGTGCATCCGCTTCATCCGGTCCGTGTCCGCTCTGCATCTGCTGTATCCGTTCCGCGTCCGCTTGCTGAGGTCCCCCAGAAGCCTAGCGGATGTGCCATCCGCTCCCATCCGCTTCCATCCGCTGGGCTTCCGTTCCACATCCGCTTTCCATCCGCCCTGCATCCTCCCCGCGTCCGTTCCTTTTCCCGTGTTATCCGCTCGGTTATGCAAATTTTTGCCCTTTTGAGAGCGGATAACAACGGATCGGATGGAACATTTTTCTCATCCGTTGTGTCCTTTTTACTTACGTTTTGCATCCGTTGGGCAGTGTGACAGGGCCTTGAAGGCTTCTTGGGAAGTTGAGTCCAAACAATGGTTAATGAAGGTCCTTGTGCATCGCTAGCACTGATGATGCTACTTAGTTTAGGTAATTAAAAGTCTGCAAGAAAACAACCAAGATCAGAGAGCACCAAATACCCCTCTTTTCAACCATGAACTACAAATGTTCTCCTTTAATGGTTAATATTCTCCTTTAGTGGTTCACTCCCTTCTCAAGAGGCCAACTATGTGTTGTTGTTTTTTAAATTCAGGGAAGATTGTTGAAAAGATAGTTCCTACTTAGCTTCAGAGAGCCCAAAATGAAGCAGATGATCTGACCCTTTTCAGTCAGAATTCAGACCAGGTAGCAGCACTGAATAGCATTGGCCATCTTTGAGCATGATCTTTGAGAATATGAAATGGGGTGGCAAATCCACCCTGGCATTCCTGAATCTTCTGGCATGTTTCAATACCATATAACTTTCATATCTTTCTGGATCAGATTGGGGGGGGGGGGGCTNGGGGGGGGGGGTGCTGATGGAAATGGAGTGCTGTTTTTCAATGTTGCTCTTCCTGACCAGTTATGAGGTAGGAGGCAAGGAAAGTAGCAATCAGTAATGGAGATCAAGTAGATGTAGTTCTAACTATAATTTTTACTTTTAAATAAATAACAGAGAGCAAATAAATAGAAGCACCAAACACATTCTGTAACTTTTTTTTCGTGTGTGTGTGTGTGTGTGTGTGTGGGTGGGTGTGGGTGTGCAGGTGTATTCACATTAACAATTTCATCAATATCAGCCTGCCCTGATCTAGGATCAGCGAATGGTGAAAAAATTCCAATATGTCACATGACGCCACCGTGATGATGCGACTTTGACACGCCTGGTCTAGTACATCTGAAATGGGTCCAGATTAGAGAAAATTTTTGTCTATATATATCCATAATTAAATGTGCCAAAGTGTTTTTAAAATGTGTTTAACAAGACCTATATACTGTATTTAAGTGAACCAGAAAAATGAATATTTAAAATTCAAAATGAATGTGATCTTTTTACTTGCTGTGCATTCCATTCATGCAGCAGGATTTAAGGCCTCAGAAAATATTTGTTTTTTTCAGCAAAAGACCCAATGATGAGATCACACAATAATGCCTGTAGTTCCACAATACCTTTATTCAAAACCAAGCCAATATTAAACATCTTATTCTATCAGTTTTGACTCGACATTTTAAATATTTTTAATTAGTTAACATGATTAGCAGACATTTCCTGCTTCCATTCTTCAACTACACTAAAGAAACTTGGCTTAGCAGACCTGTAAATACAATGCCAGAACAAATGTAGCTCAACAATTGCTTATTCTATTGTCCACTAACACACTGTCCTTCATCAAAGACTCCCAAAGCTTCCTATCACATTTAGAAAACTTATAATTTAAATTGTAAGCTGGATATTTAAATGGAACCGAATTTGTGATCTTTGTCACCTCATTTCCATGAACGGGAAAGAATATTCTGACACAAAAATTACATACTTAATTCTGCCTCACCTTCTCTGCTGACCTCTATCCCACACTGCCTTGGGTTTATTTCCTCATCCATCAGAGGGTCAAAGTAATTTCTGCTGCATTCATTTCCTGTGGAAAGTACATGAAGTAAGGGTCAGTGATTATTAGAAGCACATGAACCAAAATGTTAATTTTGAAATCCAACACTAGCATGCAAGAGGGGCATTTCTGCTACTAATATATATATATAAAAAACAANATATATATATATATATATATATATATATATATATATATATATATATGTATTCTTCTATGCTGACTGTTTTCATAATTATCATCTAGGAAAAGGTCAGAAAAGGTAATTTTGGAAGCAAGTTCAGTTGATGTTACTTTTGCTCAGAAATTAATGAGAAAATTCTCAAATGAAGATGATAGGTTGATTAAAATAACTTAAACCTACTCCGCAACCAAAATTATTCTTGAGATGGACTCTAAAAGAAACTGTAAAGGAAATTGTGTTTCACAGGTGACCCCTTCAATTTTAACAGTTTTAAGTTTCACCACTCAGCTTTCAACATCTGGTACGTCTTTAATACTATTGTCAACCATGGAAGTGTTTAATTACAGAGGAGATGCTGTGAATGCTGCCTCATTAATCTGAACCGCAATTGTATTAGCTTGGGCTCAGCATCCACATAACAATTTGATGGGATAAAACTACTCACTTAGCAGTTTTCATTTCCATAGCTGGGTGTACATAGTGCTTCAGTAACTAAGGAAATTTATATTTTGTTTTTAAAAGTGAGAGGAGGACATCGGCTGACACAAACCTTTACGAGAGAAACAGGTTTGGTTATTCTTTTCCAGTCTCATGGTATCCTTAGAAGAGTTAACAGTCACAATTGAGTCCAAAATTTCAACAGTTAAGTGAAACATTTGTGAAATGAATTTTGCCCGATTTTACGACTTTCCTTGCCACAGTTGTTAAGTGAAATATTGCAGTTGTTAAATTGGTAACACGGTTATAAAAAATGAATATGGTTTATTCCCTTGTCAAAAGGTAGCAAAAGGGGATCACCCATAATAAATATAAGCCAGTCGCCAAGCATCTGAATTTTGATCACATGACCATGGGAATGCTGCAATGGTCGTAAGTGTGAAAAACAGTCATGTCACTTTTTCCAGTGCTGTATAACTTTGAGCAATCACTAAACGAACTGTTGTAAATCCTTAGAAGCAGGCTAACATTTACATTAGATAATATTACTTCAGTGGGAAGTGGCACCAGTACTACTCCTATTCTCCATCTATAAGAGGATTGCTATAATATGGGAGTGGGAGGGTAGTCTTTGGCCTTGCCATGGTAGTAATGATTAAAGGCATGAATTGAAAAGTTGCAATCCTTCTGTAGCAATGGTCCTTCTATACAATCATGAATCTGCTACAGTTCAGGGGTCACCAACCTTTTGGACCTCAGGGACCACCAAATTCATAATTTTAAATCCCAGGGACCACTAAAATGAATTTTGGCTGATGTTGGTTGCTGATGTTGGTGGGAGAGGGAGAGAGAGAGAGAGAGATCTGATCTAACCTGCCATGCCCTTGTTGGAGTCTGATTCTGAGGGGGAGACTGAGGAGCTGACAGGGAGTGGGAGTGTGGCTCCAGTGGCTGTGGAAGAAATGGGGGAAGAACACAGTCCGGCTGGGCATTCAGAGCAAGACCCAGGGCCATCCCCTCTTCATCCTAGGGCACACAGGGAGGAACGGAGAAGGAAGCAACATGTCTTACAGGAGAGGAAAAGGCCCTGATCCCTTTCATTAGTTGCAGCTGGGAGAACGGGATATAAGTGGGGCATTTTAAATAGCTCTTTGCTGGAAGCAAAGCATGCTTTATCTTGGTTGAGACTTATCTGGGTTTGGGCATCTTCCCAACTGTGGTTGCTGCATTATTTTGTGGAAATCTGCAATTTATCATCCTGGCCTGCCGTGTTAATGAGTCCAGTGTGATTTGTGTTGGATTTTTTTAATTTCTAATTATTTTTATTTTGGTTCAGACTGCATTTACTCTCTTCATAGACTGTTTTTGGAAGAGTTTGATATCGTCAAGGATAACTGGACATTGAGTCCCAAGTTGGAGGTATTAAAGGGAATTTATTCTACTTTTGTGACTGTGTTATTTCTGTGTCATGCTCCTGGTCATCACATAACACCCCCCTCTCTCTCACAAACAGACAGACAGACAAACCGAGGGAGGGGTGGGATTCAAATTTTTTAACCGGTTCTGTGGGTGTGACCTAATTTGTGGGTGTGGCTTGATGGTCATGTGACTGGCTGGGTATGGCTTGTATGTAAATATTATATTTATGTAAATGTTGATTTTTTTTAATAAAAAAGAGCACTATTTATCCAAAGCAGGCAGGCAGATTGAATTGCTCACAGAATCACAGATTCATTCAGAAATCTATCTTTCTGGCATTGGCTATCAGAGTCTGCACTGACAAATAGAAGTTTCAGTCCTAAGGAAGGAAGATCTAAAGAAATCCAATGATTTTTTCTTTCTAGCTAATATAAATATCCCGGCACAGCAGAACAGCTAACAGTCGGGGAAAAAAAGGAAAAATAGCAACTTAGCAGGCAAGTTTGCCAGGTAAAGAGTGAGTGGGCGGAAAGGGTTCCCGCAGGCCATGTGGGCGGCACAACCTTGTGTTGCTACACAGCCTGGATTAATTGCTTTGGGGGGGGGCACTCTGGGAGAGACATTTCTCTGCAGACCATCAAAATTTTCTCGCGGACCACTGCTACAATTAAGTTTCACAACTGTATCAGCTAAATGTTTTGCTTGGCTTATTCTGGACATTATTTTTTAATTGTGTTATTCCTTTATTACAGGAATAAAATAAAGGAATATCTTAACATTCACAACTCCAACCCTCAAAATGATGCTATAGAGCACTGCACACCACAACAACTAGACACAAGGACAGTTTTTCCCCAAATGCCATCAGTCTGTTAACTGTAACTTTGTCGCTTGTATCCTAACAATTTATATTGGCTGTTTCCTAGTATTTGATTGCTTATTGTACCCTATGACTATCATTAGGTGTTGTACCTGATGATTCTTGACTCTTGAAGAATGTATCTTTTCTTTTATGTACACTGAGAGCATTTGCACCAAGACAAATTCCTTGTGTGTCCAATCACATTTGGCCAATAAAGAATTCTATTCTATTCTAGTCATGGGATGCATATGCCATGAGACAGGGATACACATTTCAGATGTGAAAATGAAGGAATTTGGTCTTATATTTTTCAAATGTGTTCCCTCAGATAAAATAAATGAAAATGAAAGCACACACCCAGAGACATGGGCCAGGATCAAAGAGACATGACAAGAAAAACAAAGCAAAGAAATACTATAGAAACAATATATCTACTTTTGCTTTACTTTAAAAAAAACATGCAATGCCAACAAGCAGCTGTTTCTCAGAGACTAAATGAAACTTTGATATGAAACTAGGTTTAATTTAGATTTCTGGACTAGCACACTTTGACTGTCAGGGTCTATTTTTTCCATGCAGTAAGTACGAGACCTGAAAATTTGCTTCACCTTGAGGTCTCAATAAAGAAAAAAATAAATAAATGAGTTTCATTTTTGTAACTTTATCTGTCAACAACTACTAGGCTGGTATGAATCCTGGCAGTATGTAATCAAAGCCTTATGTACCGCAATAACAGAGCTAGTCTACCTTATACAGCATAATTGTTTTCCTCTAGGACAAAGCGGAGTGAGAACATGCTTTCTTGCATATGTTAATTTTGACCATTAAAAGAGAAAATGGTGGTGCAAATTCTTTGGTGCTAACCATGCTCCTGATCAGTCCTATACATACAAATAGGCCTTTAAATAGACTGGCCTTGAATCAATTCACATTTGTAATGTTGGATACCTTTTTAATTTATATTATACATTATATTTAACTTATATATACATTGCACTCTATTGCAATGAAACATCAGTAATATAATTCATCTTGCAGCAGTTGGCATCCTGGTATAATATATATATATATATATATATATATATATATGTGTGTGTGTGTGTGTGTGTGTGTTTTCAAGCTTTCGCGGGTACTTACATGTGTGCTGTTTAGCTTCCTTCGGGTATTATC
The DNA here is from genome assembly GCA_004320025.1 of Laticauda laticaudata. Classification (NCBI taxonomy): domain Eukaryota; kingdom Metazoa; phylum Chordata; class Lepidosauria; order Squamata; family Elapidae; genus Laticauda; species Laticauda laticaudata. Next base: position 47,450 of record BHFT01042140.1, read on the forward strand.
CACATCATTGTAGTTCTGTTTAAAGTTGTGCAGACGTTTCAAGCAGAATTGTCAATCTGCCATCATCAGCTTCTGTGTAGATGTGTGTCTCACAGTTCTCTTTTGCAAATTTGAGGCTGGTCTTATTCTGATTTGCCTATTAACCTGGGTCCTGTTTCATGGACTTGGAAGTTTGATTGTTGGTGTTTCTGGTTTCTTTGTCTGTTTTGTGGCCTTTGAATTGGCTGGCCAAACCCTCTGTTCTTGTGTTGGATGTTCAGTGCAGCTTGGGCTCCGTCTGAAAAGGACGGCTGCTCTTCATTAGCAAGCTGCTATTCATTAGCAAGCTGGGGTTTCACCTGGGTGGCCTGGTGGGGGGGTGTTTGCAGTGGAGCTAATCAGAGGGAGCCTGTTTGTGCCCCAGGTGTTTGCCTGGTTTCTTTGTGGTGTGGAGATCTTTCTATTTGAGAGTGCAGGCTTCCAAATGATTGACAGTCCTGGTGGAATCATCTCTTCTATTCATGGCTTTCAGGTCTTTTTTCAATCTCTATGGCTTCTCTGATGATTCTGTGGTGGGGTTTCTATAGTGGCTAAGGGTTTTTAGTGGCCATTGAAGTTGAATGTTGTGACCTGTGGTTTCATGTTGTTTGGACTAGGGAGGAGGTGTGTTTCCAGCTTTTTTACTGCATTTTTGTGTTCATCCTAGGCGGGTACTTATTCTTCTATTGGTCTGTCCAATGTATGTGGCCGGGCATGATGTCCAGGGGAATTTCGGTATATGCTTTGGTTTTCCAGGTCATATTTGTCTTTGGGGTTCCTCAGGATGGCTGCTATTTTTTTGTCTGTTTTTGAAGGCATCTTGATGTGATGCTGTTGTAGTAATCTTACTGATTTTTTCTGTAGTACCTCTTATGTAGGGCAAGACAGCTCAACTCCAACTCAAAACACACCCCCACCAGGCACCCAGGTGGAACCGCAGCTTGCCTAATGAATAGAGCTTGCCTGAATTGAATAGCAGCCGTGCCTTTCCACACGAGCCAGCTGCATTGAAAGCCTCCAACACCAAGAACAGGAGGGTTGCCAGCATCAAATTTCCACAAAACAGACAGAAGAAACCAGAAACAACCAATCAATCAAACTCCAAGTCCAATGAACACAGACCCAGGCTATAGCCAAATCAGAATAGACCAGCCTCAAATTTGAAACAGAGGAACTGTGAGACACACATCCACCACAGAAGCCCTGATGATGGCAGATGAGATTCTGCTGAAACGTTGCCTACACAACCTTTAACAAGAACTAACAATGACGTGAGATAATACCCGAAGGAAGCTAAAAGCACAAATATAATATATAAATATATATTGTGTGTGTGTGTGTGTGTGTGTGTTGTGTGTGTGTGGTGTGCTGTTCACTTCCTTCGGGTATTATCCCCGTCATTGTAGTGCTTTTAAAGTTGTAGCAAACGTTTCAGCAAAATATCATCTGCCATCTCAGGCTTCTGTATGGAATGTGGGTCAGGGTCTCACGCCGTTGGTTTAAATTTGAGGCTAGCCTATCATGATTGGTTGGGAGTCTTGGTCTGTTGTTTAATTGGACTTGGAGTTTGTTTGATTGGTGTTTCTGGTTTTCGTCTGGTCTGTTTTGTGGCTTTGATGCTGGCAACACTCTGTTTCTGTGTTGGTAGGCTTTCAGTGCAAGCTTGAATATTTCATATACAAGGGACAAAGATACAAGGCAAATTGAAGGAGGGCCCCTATGGGATCACCACTGTCACTACGTCATTGCAAACCTGTTCATGGAAGAATTCGAATCCAGAGCCCTGGCTAATGCCACCATTGCACAAACCCAAACTATGGCTAAGATACATCGATGACACAATTTGGTGATTTGGCCCCATTGAAAGAAAACCTAACAATTTCTACACACCTAATACAGCACAACCACAAAATCAAGTTCACCATGGAAACGGAAATAAACAAACAACTACCATTCTGGATGTACATAATCTACAAAAGAATCAGAATGGCACACTGGGACATCACCTTATACAACAGCAGAAAACCACACCACCGCTACCGTCACACCCATCCCACAAACCACCTCAAGCACAGAATAAATTTCCGTGGCTAAAAACTCTAATTACCAGAACCAAACGCCTGCAGACAAGACACATGATAAAGACTGAACTATGCACCTGACTAAAATATTGAAGCCAATGGCTTCCACAAAAACAAAATCACCAAGCTTGATCCACAAAAACACACCAAAACATAACAGACGACCTAGAAGATGCAACAGACCTATGGAACAAGCTGTCCTTGCCTACAATAAAGGTACCACAGATAAAATCAGTAAGATACTACACAGGCAGGAGGGCACAATCAAGACTGCCTTGCAAAACAGACAAAAAATAGCAGCCATCCTTAGAAACCCCAAAGACAAAATTGAACTGGAAAAACCAAGGCATATACAAAGTTCCCTGTACATCATGCCCGGCCACATACATTGGCACAGACCAATAGAAGAAATAAGTACCGCACCCTGGATGAACACAAAAATGCAGTAAAAAAGCTGGAAACACACCTCCTGCACTGGGTCCAACAACATGAAAGCCACAGGTAACAAACATCAACTTCAATGGCATCAAACCCTAGCTATATAGAAACCCTCAGCCAAGAATCATCAGAGAAGCTAGAGAATTGAAAAAAAGACCTGAAAGCATGAATTAGAAGAGATGATCCACAGACTGTCAATCATTTGGAAGCCTGCATCTCAAATAGAAAAGATCTCCACCCACAAAGCAGACAAACACCTGAGCACAAACCAGACTCCCTCTGATGCCTCCAGCTCAACACACACCCACAGGCCACCCAGATGAGCCTGGTTTTCCTATAGATAACAGCGATCCTTTCACAGGCGAAGCCAGCTGCACTGAAAGCCTCCAACACAGGAACATGAGTCTGTGTTTATTGAGACTTTGGAGTTTGTTTTGATTGGTGTTTCTAGGTTTCTTTATGTCTGTTTTGTGGCTTTGATTGGCTGGCAACACTGTGGTTCCTGTATTGGAGGCTTCAGTGCAGTCTTGGCTTCGTGTGAAAGGAAACGGGCTATTTCTATTAAGGAAGCTAGGTTTCCATCAAACAGACAAGACTCCCAACCAATCAGAGGATGTTTAATGAAAAAAAACATCTGCCACAATAATAGGCTACCTCAATTTAAAACCAACGGCTGTGAGACCTGCCCCACATACGAAACCTCAATACAGAAGCCTGATGAATGGCCAGAATGAAGATTCTGCTGAACACGTTGCTACAACTTTAAAAGCACTACAATGACATGGGATAATACCCAAAGGAAGCTGAACAGCACACATGTAAGTACCCACGAAAACTTTAAAAAATATATGTGTATATATATGTGTGTGTGTGTGTGTGTATTATTCTCAGCAATTTAGTATATGTAAGTTCTTTCTTTGTTCAGACTTGTGCAAAAGGCCTCTGTTGAGCATAGCAAAAACCAAATCCTTTCTAACTAGAAAGTTTCCAAAGCTCTCCAGATGCTCTTTGTCCTCTTCCATGCTTAAAAAAGTAGTCTATATCTACTGCTGTTGGTACAATAAATGTTCCTTTTGCAGGAAATATCTGCTGGTAACTCTTTTTAAATCAGTGGTGGGATTCACATTTTTTTACTACAGGTTCTTTGGGCATGGCTTGGTGGATGTGGCAGGGGAAGGATACTGTAAAATCTCCAGTCAGAGATGGTATTTCCCGGTTCTCCAAACTACTCAAAATTTCCTCTACTGGTTCTCCAGAACTGGTCAGAACCTGCTGAATACCACCTCTGCTTTAAATGTATGCAAGAGAGGACATCATGCTGTGCAAGATCTGTGAAGATGGATGAATTTTTAAAAATCATCATATTAAAAGAGCTTAATAATAAATCATATTAGACTATTTATCCTTTATTCTATTATTGAAGTCAAAGGGAAAAAGAAATAACAAATGGACAAGGAATGACTGTAATTTTAAAATCTGTCATTTTGTCAATAGTATAACAGCTTAATAAACAGAATGCATATCAGATAAGATATTTACCTAAAATAACTGAGCCATATATTTATTTATTTACTTCTTAGTTTATAAAAAATGTGTATGTCACTAGTCTTGGGACACAAGGCAACACTGAGCAACTGACATCACAATAACATATACGGAACTAAAAACAATTATAAAACATAAAAACAGATTAAAATTACAGAGATTAAAACAAACTAAAGAACCTTGAGTTTAGAGCAGAAAGGCAGCAGTGGCTTCTCTTTTAGTCAACTAGCCACCTTCAGCCAAAAGCTTCTTCTTTAGGGTCCCATGCCAACAATTACAGTCAAGTTTTAAGGCGTTTCCTGAAGACCAGGAGGTAGGGGTGGACCTCATCTCCTGAGTCAAGATGTTCCAAAAGGTGGGGTCTGTGGCAGAAAAAGCTCTCCCTTGGACCTCTCCAGCTACAATTCATTGGGAGTCCACAGTAGACCCTTTCCACCATTAGGAGTGAGGTGGACCATTGGGACTGATGGCTCCTTAGATATCTTGGTCCTATGCCATAAAGAGCTTTAAAGGCAATGACCAATTGTATCCAGAATTGTATCCAGAAGCAAATTGTATCCAGAAGCAAATTGGCAACTATTGCAACTCACTTAAGAGTGATGTTACATGTGCCAACCAAGGGACTTCCAAATCTGTATGCACTGCTGCATTCTGGATCAATTGTAGCTTCTGAATACTCTTCACTTTATGGAAGAGTGCAATACAGAAGTGCAATGTGCAATGCAGAAGATGGTTAAGGTGCAATGCAAAAAGTGGTTAAGTGCAATGCAGAAGATGGTTAAGGTTGGAAGAAAATGAAAGCTGTAATTCTCTATTAGAATTAGAGATGGCTATTAATAAGTTGCATGTCAAGCACAGGAAATCAGGAACCAAGACAGTTTGTAAGAGTACAGGTTTATTGCATTCCATCACTCTCAACAAGAAACTGAACTACTAAAGTTCAAAGCAAATTGGTGGTAGATAGGAATCAACAGAATCCAAGGTGGGCTGGACTTAGATATCTTGTGAGCACAAAGCACTCAGAACTCAAGACTGATGATATGCTTGACTCCCTCCCTCATTTCCTACATTTCACAACTAAATGGATTGTCCACCATAGATGATCCTCCATGGGTTTGATTAACCTCTTCAGGCCAAAACTGAAAAACATTTAATTTATGGTCCAAATTCAGACTCTAGACCTTGCAATGATCTCATTGAAGTTCTCACTTTAATAAAGTTCTCTACCCTTTTAAACTAAATGCCTTATGAAAACTGAGAAGCCAGAAAGCAGTCTGGGAACAGTCTCCAAACATGGATTTCCTCTTATCTTCCTCAACAGGAAAAGCTGAGTTGAGAAAATCAGTACCTAATTAAACTACTATTTCAACCTTTAGGCACCAGGGACCAGTTTTTGGAAGAAAAATTGTCTTCCACAGTCTGGAAGAGTGATGGTTTTATGCAGAACCTAGATCCTGTACATATGCAGGTGAAACTTCACTTTGTGTACCCCGAGGGGTAGGGACCCCTGATCTATATGGAAGACACTGTTTCATGATTCTGGGAGTACCTTGATGTGGAGTTTATTATTCACTATCCCATTCTTGTTCCCACAAGAAAGATGTAGATCAAGTGATTCAGAGCTACAACCTTAAGCTGAGAGAATACTGAGGTGATGGTTTAGCTAAATTTGGTAACATAATTGGGTGAAGACTCACAGTAATTCTGCTTCTTTTTGGAAGATGGTCAACTAATTCTGCCTCACCACCCAAACACCGCTTTCTACTTGGCACAAACATTATTTTTATTTCATCATAAAAAAAAATTCTTTCAGAATATACTAATTGATGAGGCTAAGCTGAAAATCTAACTGTACAAAGTAGCATTTAGTCTGCCATATAATTGTGAAGATTCTTATTTTGAAATATTTCAGCAATTAAGTTACATGGATTGGCTGAAGTAATCTAGTTTATTTCAGTCTTAATATCCTGAGCCTCAATATGGGCATTATCTAGACAACTGTGATGACAGAATAAAATACTTCATAAATTAAAAAGGTAATCATTGGCTGACAAACAGCATTTTGCAGGCATCTGATATCTACTTTTATTTTAAGATTGATACTATAGTGAAAAAACTGTTCACTCCTGTGAAAAAACTGCCCTTTCTCATATTGAATTCCAGGTTTTTTACTTTTAACATAATATACATAGCAATACAATACAAAGAAAGACACTTTTGATGAAGCTTCTTCTAGTATGCATTTCTCTAGAAACTACACATCATAAAAACAACTCTACAAAGAATTATATTTTCAGCAACCATATTTCTTTTTCAGTTTCAGCATAGCAGGTTTTAGAACAGTCTATTGGGGGGGAAAGTTATGATACAATGTTTGAATTAACATGGAATGGACAGGTTAGATCAAGGACATAACCATTGTCACTCAAGCTGATGATGATCAAGAGTGAAATCTCACCTCTTGGTTCAGCTTGGGCTTGCAATCTGAGTTTTTGTGGGTGAGCTGCAAGACTGCTAGTCAGCTTGTCATATCTAATAAGTCCCACCTTGTAAGTCTGATGTGCTGAAATATCAGTATTGTTGTTGTTAAAAGCTGGATTTTCAGAGACTTCAATTGAAACTTTCTTATCTTTTGCTGTTGAAGGGGAGAAACGCGACAAGGTCAAAAGTGTACACAAGACAATGACAAGCAGAGCATTCCTTCCAATCCTTCATTTACTTGTGTGGTAGCAGCATCAAATATCACTAAAATAGAATTAAAATAAAATTAACTCTTTATTAAAAAGAGGGGGGACACAAATGATTAAAATAATTACAAACAGCACTCTGACAAGCAAGAACAAAATTTTGCCTACAGCCATTTGTCTGTAATTATTTAATTAATCCTTAGACAAATTATGAGCAATAACTCATCGAGCAAAGCTCAGCCATCAGAAAGTCAGACGACTTAGATTTCTTCTGCTTAGTTTGTTTCCGAGCCTTCTGTTGAAACTTCTGGAGGGAAATTGTTAAATGAATAAATGAGCTTAAGAATGTAGATCATCCTTTAAGAGCCACAACTAACACAGTATTTTAAATATGAGATGGCATTGAAATGTCATTTCATTTACATCTCTACTAAAGGGGTCAACTACTATCTGAACAACAGAAGTGGAAAAAAAAATAAGAAAAAGAGAAGAAGAGTAAAACAAATGCCAAATGAAGGTTACATTAAAATTCTTCACTTAAAAGAATATATCAGTTATATTTCCAAAAGAATCTTCACCCTTTTTGCATCTAGCAGTTGCTACAAGATGTTTCATGTAATATGTCATATTTCCTTCTCTTTTCACTGGGGCCAGTTACATTAAAACATTTATAAATCAAATCAAAGAACTATTAATACAATCAAAATCACTATCTTTGAGTGAGAAGTGTTGTTGAAATAATAGGAAGCACAATTTTGTTTCCTGGTTTTACTCAAAACTCCCAGAAAACAGACAATCCATTTCTATTAGATGCTATCATGAGACCTTAACATGGGGTTTCAAACTCAAGGCCTGCGGGCTGAACATGGTCCGTAGGGTGCTTAGATCTGGCTCGCAAGGCTACCTTGGAAACACGAATGACTGGTCCACAGTTGCTGGCAGAATGCTCAGGCCACCACAGGTGCCCCTGACATGAATGATGTCAAGCTGATGTCACTCTCATCCTGGCCATTCCCACTCAGCCCCCGCTCCCAAGGTCAAACATAACCCTGATGTGGCCCTCAATGAAATCAAGTTTGACACCCCTGTCTTAACGCATTATTTCATTGCAGCTCGAACAATATTGAGTGGGGTTCTGCTCTAATTGATGAGGAGCCTGGTTTTTAAAAAGATAAGGATCTGCAGATGGAATTATCAAATTGTTTTCTCTATTACTGTCTTACTATCACCCATTTCCAGAGTCTTGTGAATCTCAAACCATAGATATTTGGCCAACAGGAAAAAAAATTGCTTGAAGTGATGCTAACAACAGTAAAATCATTTGCTTCTTTGTCTTTAGCGTTTCTAGAGTAATAAAGAACAGCCCACCAAAAGAAAAATAGGCACCTTTAGGCACCTCTTTTACTTTGAGAATTTCATAGTTCCCCCTACTCCTTCCCTCCATGATTGGACTTACCTGTTATGCCTTCCATAGAAGACCTGGATATTACGTGGGTCAGAAGGAGAGCTGACAAGAAATCTGCAGACCCCTCACATCCTGGACATAAACAGTTTCCACTCCTCCCCTCAAGACGACGCTAAAGAGCATTTGCAGGCCAAAGCAACTAGACTCAGGGATTTTGAAAAATAATCCTGAATTGCATAATGAACCGTCAAGAATCAGTTAGTGACTTTAAGCAAACTACCATCTCATGATCTTTCAGCCCTCCGATTAAAAATTAGTATAACGCTACTCATAAGCATTGTAAATTTTTGCAAGGGTTATTTTTTAAAAACTAGATTGAATGCACATTTTTTTTAACATTCTGAAAAAAAATACTTTGGCATGGGAGGCAGGGGAATTTCTATGCAGAAAATTTTGCCACCCTCTGGTGGAGGGGAAAGGCTTTTCACTGAATAAAATTGTCGCTTCATCTAGTCCAGTGTTTTTGAAATTTAGGATTTCAGCATGTACTTTGCCAACCCAATATGAAGATAGTGGTGATTAAACCTAGAATATTCTGAATGCAAAGGTGGACTGTAAACACAAACGAATCCTTTATATTAACTTCACTGCGTTGAAGCTTCTTAATGGGGCAGCTAATCCTTGGATCAGAAACATTACAGAAAATATGCCTCCTAAATTATATTGCTTTAAACTGATAAAAAATAAAATGCTTTTCTCATGAATCATTCCACTGAATTAATGTAGAAATGTGGTTATGGATCATTTTAGTTAAGGGCTTATTATGAAAAGTATCAGAAAAGTAGTTGCCTGTTGTTGTTTTTTCCGTATACTTTCAAAATACCATCAGGCTCACAATATTTAATATCAAATAAGTTACAGTTGCCAGAAATTGTTTGCATAATTTCAAATCTCTACTTTTGAAAAACTCAAAATATTCAAGGTACTGGTAATTTGATATGTTAAGGCACTCATTGCTTTCATAAATAAAATTAATATCAACAGTCAATGAAAACTACATTTAAATAAGACTGATACTTAATTCATGCCTTTAATGTCTTACATATACTGAAAATTAGCTTTTATTTACAATACCACATTTTAAAATAACCTTGGCGTTTTATTTGCTCCAACTTGGTGAACTTTTTCTAATTTTACGGCAATCACATAAGACCATTTTAGATTTCATTGGCTTGGATCTTTTAAGGTGTTTTGGAACTAATGTAAATGAGTGAACTCTTTCCAAATGTTTCAGGTAAAAATCTCCATCCCTGATTACTATTTGTCTCACCACTGACAGTGTGAAGAGCAGTTTGTTTTAATTATAATTTTACTTGATAGATCAGATACATTTTAAATTTAATTTAAATCTTTAAAAAATGTCAAAAAGTAATGTAGGTGAGTGGTTTGGGAGGATTAAGCCAACACTCTTCACCAACAAACTCTCTTTCTGAATTAGGATTTATGGCTTTTATTTCTTTTTAAAAAGTATTTGAAATTCCATTCATAAATATACATGATTTTTTTTGTATATGACTGCAGTGTTGACTGATCAAGGCTGTGGATGCATAAAATTAAACAGAAGTGTGCTTTTTTCTTTTGAGTATAATTCTGAGTAGACACTGGTGAGATTGTAACCTTTGTTATACTCATATATAATTTTATTAAAAACTAAACCAGATGTAACATTGAACTGAAAAATATATTTGGAGAATTCTTGAGGACATTTTGAGGTTACTCCGCGAGAATGAATTTTTATTTGGGATAACTTAAATTCTTACCTCCAGTCACCCAAGAAAGAACACAATAATACAATTCTATTTATCTACATGTAGTTCTAATGCAGTGGAATTGTGTCATCAACCTAAATGAACTTTTACCAATACACAGACTTATCGCACAGGCATTGTTATGATAAATTTGGGACCTGAATCTTCACCTCTTTGATTGATTGATGGCTTGATTAATTATGGGACTTTAGTGATCATACAGATAGGTTTTTGTTTTCTTGACTAGGCATGGTATTCCCAGGAGTCTTGTCCAATATCAAAGTTCAAAAGCATCAATACTCCAACCTTTGTTTTCATAGAGTACCATTATTTGCATGATTGTGATGTTTGTAGGCATGGAAATATCACAGTATCTGAATATATTTTGAAGGCTGTTCTATCAATTGCTAGTGTGCAGTGTATTTTTGACTGCTTGTTCCTTTACAGTTGATGGCTGAACCTAAAAGACACAAGCTCTCTTTCATTTCAAAAAGTATTCAGACCTGCATACCTATTTGATTCCACATCCACAAGACAAAAGACTTCCTTTTTAATAACTGATTTTTGCTTAGTTTAATATCCAAACTAAGCACCAAGGCAATATTTTTGAAATAATTTCATTTGAGCAATAGGTGACATTTTGTTTGGCTATAATACAGAAAGCAGTAATCCAATACCAAAATTTAAAAGTAAGGATAATTCTGAGCATACTAATTTCAGCTATTCCTCTGTTAAAAAGTTGGTATTTACAAAAGTTGAATCTATCTGTTATGGAGAGTAAAGGTGTACTGTTTGCAAGATGTTAAGTTCCTCTACTATGTTCCTTATAAGAGCTGAGTTCAACTCTGATCTTAATAAATACAGTCAGTTCACCTTTTGTGTCATTTGCCTCTTCATAAATGAATAATATAAGGTGTCATAAGTGAAGCTGAGTCCCCATGCAGACTCATGTCAGTCTACAGAAACAATAACTACACTGAATTGCTATGAATTCATTTTGCAATAGAAGGACACTTTCCATGCAAAATCTACCATTAACAGTCAGGTACTTAGATATCCAACAAAGTAGTTTAAAGGGAACTGTTCTCATAGTCTTTGTCCAGCAAATGTCATCTACTGGAGATGATTAACTCCAAATTAAGGAATTTTTATGTTGATATATATTTTTATTCTGTATTTTATACGTGTATGTTTTAACCTGATTTACTAATATACAATTGGAGTGGCCTATAAGCCCAGCAAATGAACAGATTGAAGAAAAATATGGAATTCAGTATATAAAAGATATATCTTTACTTCCTATCCATTGACATTGCCCTAAATATATACATATGTTATTGTTTGTCCTCTTTTGTTTTGTACCATGCCTTCTCAAGAGGGGTTGTCAGACCTGGTCCTAGTGGTTGCACAGCTGTGATGGGGATGATCTTGAATTTTTAAGTGACATAGATTCAACCAGCAGCCAGAATGTGGGCCCATTCAACAAGAGATGCAATACTTGAACCCAATTTGGCTATCTTGGTGGAATACACACACACATGGAGGGGAGGAGGAGACAGGGACAGAGAGACAGAAAATCATTGTTTTGTAAGATGCAATATGTCCTTTGTGGGGTTTTTCTTGGCCTTTTCTTATAATATATTATGACCTGTAGTAAATGGGAGGAGGAGGAGAAGGAGGAGAATCAAACTTAGTTGTGTATTCTGTGAGATTGCAAATAACAGTTAAAACCTGCCTCAACCATATGAGAGTATTACTGGTATTCTCAAACTGAAAAAACTAAGAATGTAATCTATCTAATGTTTATTTTCATTTTTTTCCCATTAAATTAATAGCACATATTTTAAAAAGGTTGCCGTGACATATTTTCCATTCATTGCACCAAGTCCTCCAAGATGATGACTTTTTAAAAAAAAAATCAAACACATTATTTTGAAGGATGAGTCTATCTGTATAGTTTAAAGTATCAAAGAAACCAAACGGAATACCTGTTTTTGTAAATCCAGTGATTTTCTGTCAATGGAAACACATAATAAAATAAAATAGATTCTGAGACTCTCAGTAATGTCTATGTCTAAACTACTAGAATTAGCAATAGCTGTACTTATTCCGCCCTCTCCCCCCCCCCCCAAAAAAAAACCCC
>BHFT01042140.1:59587-75018 GCA_004320025.1 Laticauda laticaudata
CGCCCCCCCCCCCCAAAAAAGAACCCCTTTATATATAACCAGTGACAACTAAAACCAATGAAGTTTTTAAAATAATGTGATTGTTGTCAGAAGAAATTGGGCACAAGAAAGCTGTGTTCAGTTCTGGTTCCACTCAAAACCATGGCCCAGGGGTTCTGCAAAAGCTGCTACAAGGCTGGTGGGCACAAACCAGCAAGGAAGTGAATTTTGCATACTGTACGGATCATCGCTCAGTCGAGGGCAGTCAGATTGAATCTGCAGTCAACTCATTGTGCTTCATGAAACCGTCAGCCCACATTTGTGTCTCCCTGTTTTTTCCTGTCTGGCTGTAAACAAGCTGTGCTCTGAGCTGTCTTTCCTACCCTTATCGTCTCAGCAAAGCTCACCACAGAGACCATCGGATTGCTTAAAATCTGAATCAAAGTTACTACTTCCAGACAGCAGTCCCCATGCAAGGCTGAAAGCAAAAATGAAAACAGCCTCCGCAGTGACAGAACTTTAGTTCCAGTTAGGAAACGCATACTTTAGATTTAGACCCAGACTGGCATATACTGTCTCTTTGGTGCGTTTAAAATGAACCACTTCAGGTGCGCTTGAAATGAACAACGGCTTCAAACCTCACCAAACAAATTCTGTTGATTCATTCACCATGAACTCCTAAAATCTTATGTAGCCCTGGAATTTTACATAGCGAAAAGAGATGGGATAACTAGATACGGATTGTCCAGACATTGATTCTAAGAAAGTAATAATCTCTAAAATATTCTCTGGATTAAAATAATGACACACAGGAACAGTTATGATGCTTCTTAATTCATATCAATAAACAAATATTTAAATATAAAACAGAAATCATGCTTCCTAGAGAAATATGGATGGAGCCTCATCCTATCATACATAGGTGTATGTATGATAGGATAGGATAGCCTCATCCTATCATACATAACTTCTTTGAGCTAGTACAAATCAATTATTTTTAAAATAGTGCACTGTATAATTTTTATAATCTGCTGGTCCAGCTTTGCTAAAGTTTTCCTTTTGTCTGTTTGTTGGTTTCTATAAATGTAGGTATATATAATTCAATATAATACAAGCATTTCCTGTTTTTCTTGACATAATATGTAATCCAATTTATTCAAAGAAGTTTCTAAATAGTAACATGATGTTCTTGTTTAGTATGTTTTAAGAAATTACTGAAAAAAACTTCTGAAGAAGCAACATTAAAAAATGAACATTCAAAACAAATAAATAACAAATATGCAATGGATTCTATTGTGGCGTTTTATCATTAAATTTAAGCTTTTGTTTCAAGTTAGTATCAAACTGCTACCATGACACTGATAACATAAGAAAGAAAAATAGTATAAGCATTAAAATTGGGTAATTTGTGACAAAATACTGCCATTAAATTTAGATTCAACAAGTTGTCCTTTGGTTCAACTTTTCCAAACAGTAAGTGACACACAGAACAGTGGGTTAAATGTAGTTGCTACTGCCACAGATCTGGGCTCGGTAGTAATTAATGTAGTTTAATATGGTTGTTAGCACACTTCTCACATAACAGATAATGTTCCAGCATGTCATTGATGGAATCTTTCAGCGCAGCTTTAGGAGATCTACCAAGCCCTGCCTAACTTGGTTAGGTCAAAGAGTTGAACCATGTGTAATTCAGAACAGAGGAGGTCCTAGAATCACTCGACAAATACAATTACACTACTTATTTCTCTCTGTCCCTTGCCCTAAATTCACAAGCTTCACAGTTTCAGTGCAGTCCATCTCATTCCGCCCCTGGGCTACAAAAATATGTGGTGCTGAGTTTATAAATTTAATCAAAACTAGAAATAGTAGACAGGCCAATTGAGGTTTTACCATAGATCCCTGGGAAAACTCTAAATTCTTGAAGGCACTTTTGTCTAAATTCTATGACCCTTCCCCCATTCCTACTATATTGTCTACAACTCTCGTTAATCATCCCCTTTCCCAGTAACAGAAAAGGGGAAACTTCCTGCCTGACAGTTTCCCTCTCTATTACTCTTATAAATAGCATTTAAAAAGAGAACAGATATTTTAAATGTCCTCCTCTCCCCCACAAAAACAAAAATCACTCACTTGCTATTCCATGCCTTGCTTTCAATTTAGGGCCCAACCAACAGAAATAACAAAATGTTTCTGCATATATGACATGGCAAAAAACATGTGGATAAATAGATGCTTGTCTTGCACAAATTTTACCTCGTTCTAATTCTGACTTAGCAATGCAGATTTTCAGTAGACAGCTGTTATTATTTAATACACATGGTATTGGCAGGTTAATGCTCACACCCATCAACAAATACTGGTCCTAACAATAACTCTCAAATTCTGTCCCTTAGTGTGTAAAGGCTAAAGCCAACTTAAGCTTTGGAAGTCACTCATAAGATAACTTTTCCATTAAAGTTAATGCTATTGTTTCCATTTGTAATACAATTATAGCTATCCTATAGTTATAGGTATTTTTGAGGGCAAATGCAGGTAATTCTCAACTTACAACAGTTCATTTAGTGACTGTTTTTGCGGGTATTTATATGTATGGTATTCAGCTTTGTTCGGATATTTTCCCACGTCATCATAGTTGTGCTTTTAATGTTGTAGCAACATTTCGGCAGAATCTCATCTGTCATCATCAGGCTTCTATATTGTATTCGTCTGTCAGTCAGACTTTCACAGCCATTTTGTTTTATTTATATGTATATATAAATATATAGGTATATAGATATATAATAGTAAAGTAAAGTAAAGTAAAGTGTTTTGTCTTTGGCCCTGGAAATCTGAGACCTCTCAGTTTATAGTTTCTTGATCACTACCAATCCATTAGAAAAGAACATTCAAATTAAGAGCTTAAACTAAAAGCTGTACAAAAGAGATATACTACAGAAAAAGCCAAAAATATCAGTTACAAAAATCACACTTGCACACACAAATATTCTCTGTATTCATACTGCTTTTGCTGCACAATATTTAGATACTTTTAAAAATTCAAATGTAAATAGATGTCATGCATAGTGTTGAAACACAATGATGACACTGCAAATAAAACCAAGAATTTATATTAACTACAAATGTGTACCATATTTTTGTTCATTATTTCTATGGCATACAGGTTTGATTTTTTTTTCTATTCAAAACATTCTTAGTTAATTTTAAAAATGAGGAGTTAACAATGAGAAGTGGTGGCTTGCCTTAGGCTACCAGTAATTCTGCTGCATTATTGGAAGATGAAACCTAATTCTGCATGTATGAATCTATGAGCCTGCTTATATATATCTTATATCTATCTCTCTACTTATCTTTCAGTCTTTTATGGGCACAATCTAGAGCTATTAATATCAATGGAGAAAATATATCAGTTTTCATCTGATATAGATTGGCTTGAATATACAGTATAATATACAGTATAATATATATACTGTATATTGGCATTATTCAATTAACATTAGCTTTAGTTTTATAATTTTTGTAAGGTTTTGTAACATTCTGTCCAAATAAGCTCAGAATCCAATGTAATTTAATAATGAGATTAAAGTTCAAATTCGACACCCTATTGGAACTTCCATTTAAATTCACAAATTGTACAATATATGCTCCCAAACTAATGTTTAGATCAAACATACCACAACACCGCTTCCCAATAGACTATGCATTTGCTGCAAATAGTATTTAAAATTAGCATTTGATTACTTACATCATCAAATTAGTTTATTCTCATGTGAATTTTTAAAACCTATTTCTTTTTATTAAATAGCCTGGTAGAAGACATTTAATCCTAAACCTTTGGTACTAGTTCCCTTGCATTATCTACTTTCTTCCAACATAGCTATAGTTCATAATAGATCAGTGAAGTCAGTCTGAAAGCAGTGAGACAGAAATCATGCCATATGAGCAGTCCCAGAAGGAATACCTCAAGTGGTTCATAACATATACTCCAGTTGCCTCTGGCATTGGCTCTTGGATTAGTGTCATATATGTGTCAGTATGAAACAACATAAACCATTTGTTTATACATTCTCATTACTCCTAGTTATTTTACTGTATTTCCTATTTGACATTGACTGCATATATCAATGCACTCATTGCAAAGAATTTGCATTTAGCTTCTATACATTGAACAACCAGGAAAGAAAAATAGCTGGAATCCTTCAGCCTGTACTGGGAAATGTTATACTTCCCTCAACAACAAAAATGTAGGGAATCCTTATAGCAGACTCTACATACTCTTCTGGCAGCTTTTGCATGGTACCAGTGCTAACAATTACAGGCATCTGCAATTTCATATGCAGTTAACTGTTAGTTCCCATTCCCCCAACCCATGTTTAATTAACTGAGAACCATATCTGAAATAGATATGCCTGAAATATCTTTTGCAGCAACTATTGGACAGAAATAGTTAGCCACATTAAAAACATTTTAAAATTACCATCAGCCGAAGAAAAACTGAAGTTAGCCAAATATTTCTGTGGTCAGACATGAATTGCTGCATTTGCTATCTCCAGATTAAGAATACATCTGAGAAGATAAGGCATTCCTCTTGAACAAGAATTCTTCATCAAATACATTTGCATATTGTCCATAAATGATACTACAAGGAACATTAATTCCTAACAGTGGCATACTTGTATAAGAAACCTGGTTCTTTATAAAGAATCATTAATTAGTTTTAGGTAGATTAGTCTTCTTCATTTGATAATATCCAGATGTGCTGGTTAACAATTTCAAGAATGTTAAGTCAGAACGGCCAATGTTCTAGACAGAGATGTCAAACTCACGTCGTCACGTCAGTATCATGTGACATATCAGGATTTTTTTGTTCCCTTTGCTAAACTGGGTGTGAGTATGGCCAGTGCATGATGCATCCAACCAATGGGCTGGGAGTTTGACAGCCCTATTCCAAATATTTCAATCCAATACATTTAGAGCATTCAGTCCAATACATTTAGAGTATTCCTCAACTTTAGGCAACTTTAAGGTATGTATACTTCAACTCCTAGAATTCCCACTTGTTTGTGGGATTCCACCATGTACCAGATTGGAGAAGGCCAATAACTTAATATAAAATCGAATCCCATGTTTCTCTTCAAGTGAACAATTCAAAGCAGAATCTGGAGAGTGGTTTAGGTTGTGATTTAAATCAACATTATCACTAACTGCTGCTGCAGGCATATGTTCACTCCACAGGTAGCCCTTTTTAATGTAAGTTTTGTTTTCCCTGTACCATGTTGGAAATCTACTTTTTTTTACCCTTTTTTCCTGCTGAATAACCATTTAGTGATTTGTATGCAGCTTTGAGTTACAAATAGAATGCACTTTTCTGCTCAGGAAGGATTGAATTACATTTCTGGAAAAAATAATAGTGTACAACAGAATCACTCAGGCAAAGATACTCTAAAGTAATAATTTAAATATAACTATTTGGAAATAGTTTTTCTGCTTTTCTGGATTTTTTCGGCTCTTTCAGCCAATACCTTTATTTACATATTGGTTTGAATGAGATTTGATTATGTCTATTGTCAATTAGATTATGTCCATTTTGTTTTCCTTTTTAAAAAAAACTTGAATAAACCAACACGATGCTCTGATATAAAGCAAGCTTTGTAAAGCTTAACTAATGTAATCATAGGCTATTTCGATGCTTTCTGAATGTACATTATTGAACATTCTAATATGAGGAATATTGTGCTGAGTTTTCATTCTTTGTGAATTGCCAGATATAACTATAAGTATTGTTACATTCAACATGGTATCTCAAATGAAAACCAAGCCAAAGAATAAACAATGCAATGACATTTGTAAACAAATGCAGAAGAGCAATAAAATCCTGCTTCATACCAAGCAAAAACATGGAAAACGATACGCTAAAGCCATCTCTTAATACATTAGAAGTTTTTATTTGTTGCTAAAAGATAATTCAGTTAGGAGTTAAGTAAACTGCTCTAGAGATGACATTCACAGAATATCTCAGCCATTTATAACTCAGAAAAGGACAACAGGTGGTGAATAATAACAATACAGGTAAGGAACGGAAAGTTGATCCCAATGTACAATTATTCCTGTCAGTAGATAAAATTAGAGATAGTTGTACTTCTATTTGGATGTTACAGTCTATTGCTACAAATAAGGGGAATCACAAGTGACCTTTTGAAATCCTCTTATCAAATTTGTCAGCAGAAAAATTAGTTGTGCAATTTGGTCAAATTTCCCCAGTTAGCAGGAACTCTTCAATAATTTCTTAAAGACAGGACTGCTCATTACCATTACTGGGGGGGTGGAGGGGAGCCTTCCCACAGGAAAGTGCTCCTTCATAATGTTTCTTTGTAATTTAATTGAAACACAGGAAACCAAGGAGAGATACTTGTTTAATGAAAGACAAAACTTTCCGACTTAACTTTTGGCCACATTCACAAGCCATGTGTTTGTTTTTTTTAGATAATTTGTAAAGCAATTTGTTTTTTACATCTGATTGTAAGAAAAATGATAGAAAATAATGGAAGAATTTCTCGTCCTGATATTAATCAGTAATAATTGAAATGTATTTCTTTTTCTGTTACATGGAGACATGGAATCTTTTGCAGCTTTACACAGATTGACTGTATTAGGGCCAATTTTCATAATTCTTTTTTTTATGAAAGCATCATTTCCTATCTTTCTGATTAACATTTGCCTTGAATAACTTTATTCGTTCCCCAGTGTTCACTTACTGTAAAGTCTTGCCTGAGCTAGTTGCTTAATGCACTGGCTCTCTGCTTTCTTTGCTTAAGCATTTGTCACTCAGCTAGACAAAATGAGCTTTGTGTCAGAAGTCAAAGGAAGGCATAATTTTGTCATCACTCTCATCAAACCAATCCTGATGTTTATCCTGAACAAAAGTAATCATAATAACTTAATGCACTGGATCTTCAAAAATCTTTCATTTGGTTTTAGTATCCTCATCCATATAGAGTTCCAGTTGCATAATTTTATGAAAAATGGGGAAAAATTCAGGCAGCTTTCTTTGCAGAAACCTCTTCTCAGTGCAAAGCATACTACTTGCTTAACAAAAGCATTTTAGCACATAGCTAAAGTTAACCATTTATAGTTGGGTTCTGTTGTAAAATTTAAATTAAATAATATTTAGTTTAATTGACTAATCTGAAGAGGTCTGTTACCATTCACTCTCTTGAAAGTTTACAATATCATAAATATAAGAAATGGCCGAAAAGAATGAGATGCCATCTACTGATCAATTACACAGACTCAAGAGAAAACTTACCATATCAGAAATCCCAGAGGATTTAATATGCGTTAGCATGCATAAACTAGCCTACTCCAATATGAGCAGGTACAGAGCAGGTATCTCCTGCAAGATAGCTATGGATAAGAAGATTCTGCCATAAACTGAAATAACCAAGTCAGTTAGGTAGATGTTTTGTACATAAAGAATTCATAACACATCCTTTCTAAACAATATGAAATGCACGTCTTTAGAGGAAATAAAAATGAAAGTGGCAGGTAGGTACGATGAAATAAAATGGGGAAAAATGATATATAGTTAATAAAAGAAAGATTATTGATTTTATTTGATATTATGGAATCTTTATGGGATAAGTTGAAGTCTGCAATATTACTGGGTTTGATCCATAAGAGAGACAAAGCAATAAACTGTTTCTATTTTCAGTGTTATCTGTGCTTCCTTTAAAAGAGGATATGAGGAAATTCAAAGCTACAATACTAATCATTAAACGCTAAAATGAAATGTATGGTTTTTATTCTATCAATTAGTCCCTCCCTCTAATTGTCACATTTAATAACTTCAATTTAAAATTGTATCTCGCAGAATCCTGGGAACACTCAATAGTTTTTGGGGAGATTTCTTTGGAAGTTAAATAATACAGGCAAATTGCTCTGAATAAAAGCTTCCCTATTGCTATAAAACTTCAATTTTATTGGGAAAAGAAAAATTTCAATATCTTCCATGTCTGATCTTAGAAATGGCAATACTGGGGTTTAACAAGCCTGGGACAAACATTCCATCACAGTTTACTGGATATTCTGTAAGACCATAAAGTGCTCTTCAACATACTTATGTGATCATCCACATTATGGAAACTCCTTGTGGAAAACAGAAAAAAAATAATTTATCAATCAGACATGATAACATTATTGGGGGAGGGGAGGCAAATTTAGCTTTAGAAAAAAAGAAGTACATTTTTAATTATGTTTATAATTACTACAAAGAAATTTCGGAGACCTTTCTTTTTATCTTTTTTCTTTCTTTCTTTCCCCTGTTTCATTTCTTGCACTTTTAGCTTTCTATTTGATTTTTCTTTTTTTAATAACCACTTTTTATTAGATTGTATTAGTTATCTTTTAAAAAAAAATTAATAACATTATAAAAGATCATCCACATTATTTTTGTTATTTCAGATTGTCAAAGACTTTCCTGCATTGTAGCTCCAATAAGTTGCATTTAACATAAAGTGTTGTGCATGTAGCTTAAAATGCCCTTCAAATTCCTGACTGGTTGATGTAGTCTTCCTTAGCAAAATCTTAATGTATAGCAATTTGGAAGATTGCATTCCAGATGGATGCCTGACTGAGGATGGGTGGATTAATTCTCTCCTATTATTCATTTCACTCTCCTGAACACGCAACAGAATGACATTTAGTATCAAGTTACTGATTTGCCTCTAGGTTTAGCTAAAAGCTTATGTTAGTCACTTTCTTAAAAATTTGATTTCCCTTAAAGGTGACCTGACATAAAAGAATTGGTTTGCACACTTGTCTTCTTCTGTATGATAAGAAAAGACAGTGAGATAATTATTTTTATAAGATTATATATATAGGCTTCCAATATATATGGAATGTGTATGTGTGTGTATTAGTAAGCCTAATGAGAGAACAAAACAAATGCCATTTCCTGAGTTGTTGTGTGATTTCTTTTTTAATAATAAATGTAAAAGAACATTAAGTAACAATGAATAAAAGAACGCTATATAAAACTCATGCTAAATATTAATAATATAATAATTGGCATTGTATTATTGTTATATACTATAATATATATTATTATAGATAATAATGTCAGATTATAATCTGATATCATGAACTATTATGTTAATTGCTTACTTGGTATCCTATGACTATCACTAATTGTTGTATCCTACGATTTATGATGAATGTATTTTTATGATGACTATGATCATGATTTATAGCTTTTTTTAAAACAAAGTTTTTATTTTTTACAACAAACATATGAACAAAACATAAAAACATAAAACCATCTTTCAAATATATACATACAGTGTATCAGTTGGTTACAATCTTTTGTGCTATCCTTTTTTTACCATTACTCACAAGTGTTATTATAATTTATCAATAAACCTTACTCGAATCTAGGCTTGATGCTCTTTCTATACATATTCAAATTATTAAACCATTCATTGACTATTTTTCCATCATTTTATACGAGATATTCTAATTCATGATGATTTAATTATACATTCATCCAATGGTTATATATTTTTATGATTGTCTTCTATATCAATCTATTAACTATTTATTGTAAGCTTTAGTAGTCTATTTCTTTACCCATGTTTCTTTTTTATCTAACCATGATAAAATAAATCCCATATCATATAAATTGTTTTCTTCTTGTTCTCTAATTTCAAATGTCAATTTACTCATTTCGGTGCAGTCCATGCTATTCTCTTAATTAATTTCTCCCTGCCATAGCGTATTTTTTCATTGTTCCAGTTCTTAGCAAATACATTTCTAGCCACTGTTTATTTACAATCAAATATTTCAAATTTTTATACAATATTTTCCAGTATAATTCCCAATAAAATATCTCAGGTTAAGGTCTATTTGTTGTTTGTCATTTTTTCCAACCATGTTGTGGGTTATTAGTCCATACCTATTTAGCATTCAAGCATCAGTCACACACATGTGGTAATATGAACCAGGTATCTGATGACATTTCTAACATTTATCCGATTTATCCTTGAACATCCTGGCAGTTCTTCGTTCCGGGGAGTGCACTGTAAAAAATCATCTCATACAAATTTTCTTTATTGCAGTTGACATTGTCATTTATAATTTTTGAGACCACGTTTTGCCATTATTCATCTTAAGTCAATCCCATATCCAAATTTCTTCCCCCACACATTCATTGTTTCTTTTTAGCTTGTTTCTTCCTCTAAATTTAAACTCTAGCAAATGTCCATAAAGTTTTTTGAATTACTTTCATCAAGTACCTGTACAAAAAATTTTCTAATCAGTCAACTGTATCATAGATACTTCATGTTTTTAACATTTTTATCAAATCTAGATTGTATTTGCAATATGGAAAACTAATCTTTTTACACCTTGTTCGTCAACGTATACATTAATTTCAGTTTCACCCTTTCTCATTCATTATCTCACCAGTATCTAGCGTTCCTTTTTATATCATTATTGGATAGGAAAAAGCTTCAAACAGTAGAATAACCAGTAGCTGGAATTTTCTAAATAATATTGGCCTTTTTATCTTTCCCAGTTTAGAAACAATGCTTCTCGAATATAATGTTCTTCTAAAATACCCTGTGTTTTAGTTCCCTTATCCAGAGGAGGCAATGCCACCCTAACAGCAAGTCATGTCCTTCTTGTTCTGTTTGGAAATAAAGGTGTGCGAGACCGGGTTTAACAAACCGCCTTTAATTATAATCAGTATAAGTAACTGGTACCAGAACATTGTGCTCAAGCCGCAGCAGCCCTTCTTATAGTTGGCTTGTTGCGGCTTGTGGTCATGACAGTTGTTTGAGTGCTCCCACCGATTCTGGCGGGCCAATAGGAATGGCTCTAAGTAACCCAATCCGAGAACGGCCTTTTCGGCAATTCAGATCGAAGTATTTGGTCAGTTACACAATTCTAATACACAACACCCCTCCCCCCTTGGGTTTCGTCCAACATGCGTACATAGTCACGCCAGGGTAGGTGGGCTTTTAGCGAGATCATGGTTACCTGCGCACGCTCAGTTTTCAGCTGTGGTCCTCAAGCGGTAGGACGGGATCGTTTTTCTCTGTTGTCTTCTCCAATGGAACCTCCTGAAGGGTGAGTCAGCCTTGCCGCTCCTGCCTGGGTTTTCTCAGGCTGGTTGACGGATGGCTCCGCCGCCTACCCTCCTGGGTTCATCCAGCTGGTCGAGCTAGCCTGACTGTCTCCTTCCAGGAAGGCCATCGCTCATTACTTTGCTTCCTGGACTTCTTCTCTGGGAGGTCATCTAACTATGAGTTGCCCTTTTTGTTTATTGAGTTTTCTTGTAGTGATTGTTGTCATGTTATTGGAGGTTCGTCTCTCCTTTTTTTATTACTTTTGTGTTTCTCCTCCCCTTCGTTGTTTTGGTTCGTTTATTTGTAGCGCTGCGTGTGGTGTTGCATTCAGTGTTTGGCGAAGCTGTTGAGTGCCGCTTCCATGTTCTACCGTCATCCAAAACAAGTCGGTAAGACCAGGGGCCAGTGATTTTGGGTTTAATTAGTGACTGGAACGCCATAATGGGTCCCTGGCTAAGTTTTTGCGTTAGCACTAATAAAACTCATGATTTCAATATGGATCGGATTTTACTGGAGGAGTCAGGGGGTTTGTCCAGTATAGGTTGGGTGCAGATCTATCGAGGGCTGGGAACACAGTTCCTACCATGAAGCAGTTTTGCTAGGCTTTTTTGTTGTTTGCTAGAGGTGATATATTGGAGTTGTTAACAATCTGTTAGTTTATATTGCATTCCCCCATGTCCATTTTTTCTAGCGGCCTCTTTAGTATACGAACCATGCGTTCAGCCCGTCCATTTGGAGCCTCATGCCGGCGTCTTGTCAGGGCATGTCGGATGCCCTGTGCAGCACATACTGCCTCGAACGCTTAGAGCGGTAAACTGGGGCCCGTTATCCGAAACTATTAACTTCTGGCAATCCATAGCGTGGCGAAAATCTTGTTTAACTGTTTCATGACTGCTCGTGGTAGTGGATCCATCAATTAATGACTTCATAAACAGTTCAAGTAGACGTCACGGTTATAAAAAATAGGCTGTTCCCTTTCTGTAGGACCCAGCAAAGTCAATATGGCGTCATCGGACCATGGGCCACTCTGGGATTTCCCATTTCCATAAACTGGGTGCCAGTGGAGGGAATAAGCCCACGATTTTTGGCAGCACGTGACCATATTTTGCACCCATCATTCAAGCTCCTTGTCCAGCCCTGGCACCCAGATGTAGCTCCTGGCCAGGGCTTTCATATTTGACTAATCCCGGGAGCCCCTCGTGCAACATGCACCAAACAACACTCTTCCTGTAATTTTTTCTGAGATTACCACCCTGTCCCCACCACAAATATACAGCCTTTTTCAATAGACAGTTCAAGTCTGTCGGTGCAAAAAAGGTTTAAAAAATACTCACTTTATGTTTCATCCCGGCCAGCCCTTACTTACCCAATGCACGGAATCGAGCTGTCAGTGGGTTCTTTCGCGGATAGGCTTCTTAGTGATTGTTCTGCTGCGGGTAGTGGCAGATTCGGACAGGACTCCGATTCTGGAGAAGTGGAGGGACAGTGGGAACTGCGGTGTCTTTCTGATGTTGGGCAGTAGGGATGGCTCAAGGCATCCACATGGGTGGATGGTCTTTCCTGGCGATGGAGGAGTTTCTGTACTCTCTCGCGAGGAATTCAGACCACCTCAGTCATTTTTTTGGTGATAGAAATGTTCGGGGTTGGTTGTGCCTGCCAGAGATCCCTAGCAGGGTTTGTGGTCCAGTGATAATTCGGAAAAAGTCTTACCATAGATATTTGTGGGAAATCTTTGACACCTGCTATGATTGCGAGAGCATTCTCGGTCGAGTTGCTAGAATTTTCTTTCCAATTTTTGGACCAGCGTTTTGGAGTTAGAAGGTTGATTGGCATGCCTCTTCATGCGTCCGGTAGCTGGTGGCTCGTATGGCACCGATTCAAAAGAGTGATGGCATAACAGAGTGACCGTCAAAAGCAAGGTGTTGATGTACTGGATCAAAACCAGTGTTAGATGGTCAATAAGTCCTTCGATACTTTGGATGCTGCATTGTTCCCGGCTCGCCCCATTTTCCATATAGTTTTTTTTTGTTCTAACACACCGACTGTAAGGGATTATGGCTCGGTATGTTTTTGGGGCAGGAATACATTATAAAGAAATTTATGAGACCTAAGAATGCTTGTAAGGTCAGTTATGTTCTTAGAGTCTAGGTGCATCTTTGATTGCTCTTTATCTTTTTTCGTGTGGTGTTCCTTGCTCATCTATCAGGTACCTAAAAATCTCAACCTCTGTCCAGTAGCTAGTCCACATCTTTTTCCCTCTTGACTTTAAGCACCTGCATTCTCTGAACTTCGCAAAAACCTCTTTTTAGTCTGATGTTCTAATTGGTTTTGCATTTTTTGTTATACTAATACATCATCAGAGAATAGGGACGACTCCCTTGATTCCATTTAGAAGGCACTCCATGAGGCTTTGGGAAATGCCTGGGCAATGCTAATGCCAATTCGTCGTTCGGTTGCACCTTGGAATGCCCCTGATGTTGACTATAGTGCTGTGCTCTGCAGTTGTGGGGCCAACTGATAAAGCTGTTCGATACACTTGTGTGAGATCGAGTTCACAAAAAATTTCCTCCCCCATAGCTGAAGATGAATAAGGTTTGCTTACGGTACTGGCGGTGATGCGCTTTGCTGGAGCGCATGATTTAGGGTTTGCCTTGATAGTCTCCACAGATGCACCTGACCCCATCTGATTTTGACAGGAGTCACGATGGGTCACTGTTTCCCACCTGGCACATGGTTCGATTTGGTTCTAACACCCTATGTTTTTTGTTATCATCTATTTTTGCGTTTTTAAGGCAGAAGGTGAACGCGTCTGGCTTTGAGCCTGATGGAGAGCTAGCCTTTGAGTAGGCTAAACGAAATTGGAAAGAGAATCCCCTCTGTACTGTTGCTTCAGGGTCCAGTTGGCCGTAACAATGCTGTTGATCCCTCGGTCACTCACGATTCCCAAGGGGATGCGAACCATTCAATACCCAGCAAGGCTAGGGTGATCACGTGTCCGACGACTTGTTAGAGGCAGGATTTCAGCGTGATTTTTAAATTTCAACTAGGAAATGTCCAAGGCGCACTACTGGAAATTCGGTTTCCCTGGTAGCCCTTTAATATCATTTTTGTTGTTCCCCAGTTCATCTTTGCTTGATGTCTGGTACTCAGGTGTTGCTAATAGTGTCCCAAGATCACCATTGATAAGCTTTGATCCAGAGGCCTACTTCCATCTCACAGGGCTTTTCCTATCGATGTTCACTTTTACCCGGGACCTTTTTTACGTTTAGCCTGCCCTGGCATTTCTGATGGTTATCTGTTCTGGTGGTCTCTTCTCTGTCGCTCGTTCATCGCATTTCTTGCTCGTCCACAGGTTCCACCTGCTTCGGCTTGTCTCTCTTTCAGTTTTCTGGGGTGAGGGGTGCTGCAGCCGATACCATCTAAAGCGATAATACATACATTCTTTTAGGACGTATAGCTCTTTTTATTCAGCAGACCTCTGCAATGTGCCCCCGTTTTTCACATAGCTCTGCAATGGCTCTAGGAACTACATTTCTGAACGTGGTGGTTTTGCTCTGATCCAGCACATGAATTCCGCCTTGTTCTCTTTCTTTCCCCCTTTTTCTGTCCAACTGAAGCCTATTTACATCGTTCATTCGTCGTCATCAGTGTCGCTCGGGGGAGTCGAGATCTTCATAGTGGGCGTTCCTGTGGCTGTTTCTTGCCTTCCTTCCGCCTCTTTTCTCTGGGTTGATTCGGCGATCTGGAGTTGCGTTCATCTGGCGCATCAGGGCTGTGGATTCTTGCTGCTTCAGCGGCGTTTGGCTTCTGCGATGAGCCTCGGCCACTGTAATTTAGTCTGTTAAGCAGCTTGTTTGGAGAGTAGAAACGTCTTCATCGAGGACATGCAGCATGTCCCTCATGGCTGCGTCCATGTTCTGGAACTCGCAGGCTCCTTCGATATTTCTCAGGGCTGCTATCGTAAGCTCTGATTGCTCTCGCTTCTCCTTATTGTCTTCTTTATGTAAAATTGTGCCTTTTGACCAGGTTGGGACCACAGGCGCGGAATGGGCTCAGAGCTTCTGTTCAGCTCAGCCATGCATTCTGCTTAAATCTCTTGGTTTGCGATAGCTAAGCACCTTTGCCATTTTAAAAAACGGCTGTGTCCACGTGCGTGGGAACACAGCCTCTTCCTCTTGGTCAGATATCTCTGCATGTCTCTTGCTTTCTAGAACATTAGGGAAGAGATCAATGTACGACTCCCATCTTCTCGCTGGATTGACGGTGCAGGCGACGCGATTGTTACCGGCCGATCCTCTGTTGTTCGTTTGTTGTTCGCAGTATCCTCTCTCA